>OU015490.1:94577385-94794885 GCA_907164885.2 Dolomedes plantarius
CTGGGCAAAGGTTCTGCATCTGTTTTAGAAAGGTAATTCAATTTTCGATAATCAATGCACAATCTCGTTTTCTTACCCTCCTCACATTTGAGTACCAAACACACAGGTGAACTGTATGGGCTGCAACTTTCCTTAATTATGCCTGCTTTTAACAATTGATCAATTAGTCATTTAATTTCCTCCTCTTCCTTAGGGGAACTTCTATAGGGTATTAAAGAAGAAGACAAGTTAGATGTTAAGTAAATTATTTGGGGTTCAATATTAAAACAACCATATTTACAATATTTGTTGTTCAATATTATAACAATAATATTTTCGTTTCGCCAAAGATTTGAAAAAGGAGTTACCAGAGCAGAGATAAAGTTCAGAATGGGTGATTATAGGCTGTTAGTAATATTAACACACACACACACACATATATATATATATATATATATATATATATATATATATATATATATATATATATATATATATATATATATATATATATATATATATATATATATATATATATATATTTATATATATATATATATATATATATATATATATATATATATATATATATATATATATATATATATATATATATATATATATATATATATACCGGTTGTTCAAAAATTCGTAATGAAAGAAGTAATGCTCGGAAAAATTTTCTGTTTGCACCACTAGTATGGGGGGGCTTTGAATTTCTTTCCATGTAAAAGAGAAAATGTTTCCAAAAGTAACCGAAAGAGGGCGCTCTCACGTCATACTGAGAATTTTTATGCAAATCAGGCAAGCACAAACATAAAATCAAACAAATCACAATAACATGAGACTGTGCATTTATTTTAAAGTAACAGATGTTCAACATTACCACCATCACAAGGTAATAGGCAAGGGAGTCGCGTCAGTACGCCCATTACAGCAGAATGTAGCACGTCGCCATTGATGGCAGCAACTGTCTGTCGAATGGCATTTTTCAGTTCTACCAAAGTGGTTGGGGAGCCCCGGTACATACGAGACTTTAAGTATCCCCACAACCAAAAATCTGCCGGGGTCAACTCTGATGATCGTGAGGGCCACTGAATCTTACCGCGACATATCACTCGATCTTCAATGAAAGATTCCGACAGGAACGTCTTAATAATAATACATTGCGTCAGCATTTAATAATACATTGCGTGAAATGTGGGGCGGGGCATCATCTTGCATGAAGGTGACAACAGGTAACGCATGTCTTTCTTCCAATGCAGGCCTTACATGGTCACGCAAAAGCGTAAGATACCGAGCTACAGTGACTGTACAGCTTTTCCTGCCTACAGTACAATGCCCTTCCAAAAAGAAAGGGCCCAGAATAAAAGCCGCGGAGAAACCACACCAAACAGTCACATGAGGAAAAGGCAGTGGTTGGCTCAGATAGTCACAAGGGTTTGGTGTCGCTCAGATTGGACTGTTTTGCGTATGAACGTCACCATGCAGTGAAAAGTGGGCTTCATCCGTTCACATGACGTTCAGCAACCATTGTGAGTTTCGTTCCATTTATGCCAGAGCCCATGTACCAAAGTTTTGTCTTGCCTCTGTATCTGCCGGTAATAACTGGTGAAGTGCCAGGATGTTGTACAGACACAGATTCAGCATTACGTGCAGAATACGACGAATCGACAGTTCCGGAATCCCCGTTCTTCTGCCTCCTTCACGAGCACTGGTACTTCCCGTTGATATCTCGGCTCAGTTTGACGTGTGAGCGCCCTCTTTCGGTTACTGTTGGAGAGATTTTTTTTTACATGGAAAAAAAAATCCAACATCCCTCTGATGATATTGTCGCAAACAGAAAAAATTTCCGAGCATTACTTCTTTTATTACGAATTTTTGAACTTTGCACGAATTTATGACGCACCCGGTATATATATCTAATATATAAAAATGAAAATTTGTCTGTTTGTATGTATGTCTATAGTTGTATAGAAATCCACAGTTTAGGAGCAACGATCGTGAAATTTTACATACAGGCGTCTTTAAAAACAGCCGAGGGACTTAAGAACTTCCAAAATCGAAATTAATTACCGTTAATTTTTAATTAATAAAATACCAACAATTTTTGAAACTAAATGTAAGATGTTATACTAGACGTGCAGTAGATGGCGCCACTATTTTAAACTTTTAGTATTATACGACGATCAATGTATACAAATGATGTAAATAAAAGAAATATATATATTTAAAAAAATCGTAAGGGATATTTTTATAGACAAAATAATGTAGAAGAAAATATTCAAATTAAATCTAATAGGACAAACTAAAGAATATAGTACAGTTAACATAGTACAGTTTGAGGAACATATCTTTTACTGTATTTTATTTTATTTTTGGATAATGTCCAATCGTCTGCGCATTAGCAAGAAATTTTTTTTTGCCTATTTCGTTGTTATGTGTCGATAAATATATTTAAAGTACTAGAAAAAGAAATCACGTGATCAGCGTTTAATAAATTAAATTCTAAAAATTAATCTTTAAAAATTCACTAAAAATTCAGAAAATGGAGGTAAAGATTCGAAAAAGATTTCATTTTAAAGGAATTTTTATGGTCTTTTTCGTGATATAAATTTTATAACCATCAAATTATTATTTTAAATGCAAACTTAAAAAAGTTACTAAAACAGCTTAAAAATTTAATTTAAAAAAATCTAAGAAGAATTTTTTTTTAATCTTTCTTAGTGCACCCCTACACTATAAGAAGACTCGCCATGCAAAATTTCAGCCCTTTAATGTCCAGTGGTTTGGTCTGTGCGTTATATGTCAGTCAGTCAACAGAAACAGCAAAAGTTTGTCAGGTCGGGGATTCGATCCCGCAAACAACTGGACGGGAGGACTGCGCACTACCTCAGTGCAACAGATGAGACAGAAGGTTGAGGAAAATTACTATTCAAGAGCAAGAAAAGCTCTTGGTCTCTTCCTATTGAAAGGTTTCTTATAGTCATAATTAGAAAGTTTAGTTAATAAAGTGATGTTGTTAGATTTAATGCTATTGTGAAAGTTAATATTTATGGAGTTAATAAAGTTAGTTAGGGTGGGAAAGTTAAGTTCTTCTTAGATTTTATAATTTCTAAAGTAATAGGGGGCTTCAACAATATCTCTGATAATTTTATTCTGAGCAGCACATATTTTAGTAATATGATATTTGGCACAGTAGGACCAGGACTGGCAAGCATAAGTTAAAATAGGTCTTAGGAATGCACTATAGATGAGCAACTTCATATTGAGATTCAAATAGCTATTCCGAGCAATTAGGGTAAGAGTTTTCTTTTAGCAGCTCGAAATTTATCAGTTATATGTTTTATGTGGGCTCCAAGTGAGGCTTTTATCAAGAATAAACTTGAAAAGTTCTATTAGTGAGGTAGCTATGTATAAGGTGTATAATGTTGGGAGTGAAATTAGAGTTTATTAATTTGCGAATGAGACCCTGTATCCAAACAGAATCAAATGCTCTGCTTCTGCTAATATCCAGAAAGACAGCAGCAGTGGATTTACTGTAAGTTTTAGCTTTAGTGAGTTCATCAACCACTCTTCAGTCAGTCAGTTACGGAACTGTTTTATATATATATAGATAATTATTACTATCTTTATATCGTAACGTTAACTTCTTGCGCACGCATTATTTTCCAATTTTTTTTTATTATTATCTTTATAATAGCGAAATTTTCATATGATTTTAAACAACAATAGTTTTTAACTGGCATTCAATTGGCTGTTAAAATTTTATATTTTCATTTAAAAGAAGTAGGGTGTAAATTTTTCAAAGAGGATGTTTCAACTTTCAACTTCAAAGAAGTAGGGTGTAAATTGTAGGGTAGAAAGTTGGTAAAATGAAAATTTTGTGCAATGTATTTAATTTTTCGATTAAAAGTAGTTATTTTCTAAAAATTGATTTATTTAGATTGAAAAGCTAAATATTTATATTATTATTACTATACGCGGTTTATATTATTATTACTATACGAAGTTTATATTATTATTACTATCTTTATATCGCAACGTTAACTTCATGCGTGAGCATTATTTCCTTATGCTTTTTTCATTATTATCTTTATAATAGCTTTATTTTCATATGCTTTTAAACAACTATCGTTTTTTTTTCATATTATGTTTGTTTTTTATTAATTAAAAATTAAGGGAAATTAATTTCGTTTCCGGAAGTTCTTATTATCTTTATTTTCATATGTCAACATTTACGAATTTTTCAAATATTGGTTAAAAAAACTTTTGTGCAATTTATACATTTGTGGGTGTTTAATTATTGAAATTAATAAATTTATATTTCTGGAGAGGATGTTTCAGTTTTTAATGGTACTATAATAAAAGGCTGAATCTACCAAAATTCAGAGGAGTTTATTATGGAGAGAAAAGGAATTTAATATGTAGAGGATGTTTATAGGAGTTTAATGTGGAGAGGAATTGAATGGTTTGCAGCCCTCAATCAAACACTTCATTTTTTAAGAGGCAATGCTGGAGTCATATCATGGTTCTATTGGAAATTTCTGCTAAACCTGTAATTTCACCTTCTTTCTTTTTGCCCCACTGATGAAAGCCTAGAACTAGCTAAATTCTGAGGAGTTTATTATATATTTATATATATTTTTATTAGGTTTTCCTTTTATTCATGTGTATAACACATCACGTTTTTTTTTTCTATGTTATTTACACTGTGTTTAGATTTAAATTAATTTTGGTTAACACACATTAGACAATTTGACATTTTTACTTTTCAGATTTTAGGGCTACAATGATGAAAGACTGAAATTCCTAAATTCTGAGATGTGTATAACATTTCATATATATTTTTTCTATGTTATTTATACTGCGTTAATTTTTAAATTGATTCTGGTGAACAAACATTCTTAAAATCCCGGGCATCGCCGGGAACTTTAGCTAGTATATATATATATATATATATATATATATATATATATATATATATATATATATATATATATATATATGTATATGTATGTATGTATATATATATATATATATATATATATATATATATATATATATATATATATATATATATATATATATATATATATATATTTATATATATATATATATGTATATTATGTATATATATATATATATATATATATATATATATATATATATATATATATATATATATATATATTTATATATATATATATATATATATATATATATACATATATATATATATATACTATATCCAACGATCAATGTATGCAATTGGTGTATAAAAAATTACATTTATAAAAAAATCGTAACATATTTTTATAGACAAAAAAACGTAAAAGAAAATATTCAAATTAAATCTAATAGAACATACTAAAGAATATAGTGCAGTTAATATATTACAGTTTGAGGAACATATCTTTTACTGTATTTTCATATTTTTTTGGATATGTCCAATCGTCTGCCGCATTAGCAACAAAATTTTTTTTGTCTATTTTGTTGTTATGCACGTGACGCAAAATTAGTTTAAAGTATCATAAAAGGAAAAAAAATCATGTGATCAACATTTAATAAATTCAATTCTAAAAGTTAATCCTTAAAAATTCACCGAAAATCAGAAAATGGAGGTAAATATTCAAAAAATATTTTATTTTAAAGGAAGTTTTATGATCTTTCTCGTGATATAAATTTTATAACCCTCAAATCATTATTTTAAATGCAAACTTGAAAAAAGTTACATAAAAAACTTAAAAATTTAATTTTAAAATATCAAAGAAGAATTTTTCAAAAATTTTTTTAGCGCACCCCTACACTAAAAGAAGAATCGCCATGCAAAATTTCATCCCTTTAATGTCCAGTGGTTTGGTCTGTGCGTTATATGTCAGTCAGTCAATCAGTCAGTCAGTCAATTATGGAACTGTTTTATATATATAGATTAAGCATATCCGTAAGATTGCTGAAGTGTGAAGTAGGAGATTATGGTGACGTACGGAACAACAAAAAGATCTATCTTAAAATTATTAACCTAAGACCTCCTACACCACAAACTGCATAAAAAGTTCTATTTTAATGAAGCTCTGGGTTAGTTCTTTTGAATTATCATTTAACATTTCCTTACCGATGCAGCTGAGAATGAGAAATTTGTAAATGTCTATAAAATATGAAATAGAGTGCTCACATACTTGGATCTTAAAAATTGATTTTATTTCTTTAAGTATAATCAGGAGTACTTTCTTCTGTATTTTGATAATATTGAACTAAGAATGTCATTGTCGATTTGTAAATAACATGAGAAGAGGGTTTATTGGTTGCAACGTAATCATCCATTTTAGCTCGCTATTGTCATCAACTGTATTCAAAGCCATAATTTTGAAACGCCGGAGAATATGCACTAAGATAACTGTCATCTCCATCATGGCAAACTTCTTCCCTGTAAAGATATAGAAATAACTACTTAAAGTTTTTCTAATGAGGTATTCTTTATCTAACATTGTAATATTTAGCTATATATGCATATCAGATGAATTCATTTCAACATGCAAGTTTATGTGGGGATGGATAGGAATTTCAGAAATTGTACCAATCATAAAATGTCTCTTCCTCAACATTGTCACTTAAACCTATAGTGTACTAACCCCATTGGATTTGCTCACCTCATTGTTGACCTATGGAGAAAAAGTGTCCAAGGATTTCCTACTTGGATTGAACAACGTCTTTTAAAAAATTGTACTTCGTAATAGAGAAAGAAATTTTACAGCTTGGGACATTTAAAAAAACTTGCAAATAATATTTTAAAATTTGAATTATTCTGGGACTGAAAATCTGCCATAGTGTGTTTCAAACTCTCATAAATTCCTTTGGTGGATAGAATTTATAAAATGAATCGTGTACAGAAAAATTCAGGCTGTCTGAAAATACCAATTTTATTGGATTATCAGCATTTATGTAGGTGTAAATAGTAGACACATTTTCTCCAAAGGTAAACACTGAGGTAAGCGAATCCAATATTGTTAGTACACAGCTGACTTAAAAGAAAGTTTAGTTTCTGCAATTTAAGACATTGTATAAAATCTATGACAATGGATTTTCATTAAACAGTAGTAGCAAAAAAAAGAGATGGGATTGTTTTTGGATTTTAAAGATCTATATTAATCTTTTGAAACATGGAGGTGAAATATACACTTTAATGTGAAAGGGTCAATAGTAGCAAAACAATCCAAATGTACTAGAGACGTAAAATGTGACGGTGACAAACTTACTGAAAACAAAAAATCAAACTTTGATGGAATAGAATCAAAGTAGGAGAATATGGGTTTAAAAATTAAAGCCAAAAGGCAGAAAGCTTTGAAACAGGATTAAAACTGGAAGAGGATTTATTGGAAATTTAAAATTCATGATATATAGTAGATAGAGGTTTAAGTAGCTAAAGTAAAACAGCATATTTTTTTAGCGAATGATGCATGTGGACACAGAACTTCAAGTAATTTCACCTATGAGGTCAGAGAGGTTGGGAGAGGTTACAAGCAAAGCTCCGACCCTTGTGGTGCTATAGAAACGGGAGCCGCACACTTCAACCAGAAGCCTATATGGACCTGGTCTGGTACTTCCAGCCGGGGGGCAATAGGAACAACAACAACAACAAGTAGTTTCACTCACCTCATCTCATGTGTCAATAACGTTTACGAGCTTTACTGAAATCTTGGCATTGATTACTACTATTTATGGTTTGTCTGTACGTTTGGAAGATTTAAGCAAACCATACTTCTTACTGAAATGCATGCTAATAAAGCTGTTAACATTGGTATGTTTAACCGGGATCCTGTTTCTCTGATAGATTTACTATAAAAGTAACTTTCTATAACCAAGCTTTTTGCAGAGTTATTTATTCTACGTGTTGAAACTTTCCGTGAAACACACGAATTGGGTTGGTTCAAGGAAGATACGGACTTATTTCATATCTATAGCAAGTGCACCTCGAAGCTCTCATATGCACAGGGTAGATATTTCAAAGAATTTAAGCTGAGCAACGGCATGAAACTAACTCATTAATAATAAATGTATCACTTTCTAAAGCCAATTTGTGAACATGATTTACCGATGCAACTGCGATATCCTTCGGCAAAGGGAATATATGTCCAAGGACGTACAGCAGACGATTCAAGGAATCTCTCCGGGTCAAACTTCTCTGGATTGGGATATATATCCGGATTTCTGTGCAGCAAGAAAGGAACAAATATTATGTCTGCATTCTTCGGAATTGTGTATTTCCCTGAAATGGAATGATATAAATACTTATGTCTACTGAATATCAAGGGTTCGGATAATTTTTAAGCTGTTCTTTCTCATCACGACCAAAAAAACTATTTTGGCTACACTATAAATATTTCCCAGTTTACAGGCTTTTAGAAATGTTTTAGCATACCTTATAAGTTATGAAGGCATTTTCTAATGCTTTAAAATTAACCAGAATTTATCTGATTTTTAAATTTAGGCATTATGAAGGAATAGAAAGCACATGGATCTATTTTAAAATGATACATAATACTGAGAGTAATCTGTAAGATTTATACCTATGAAACACGCTTTGAGTGAAATACAGCTGTGAAACACAGCTCTGGCAACAGATCTCCTGGGCAACAGACAATTCAATCATGTCTCTACCTGTACGTCTTGCAACATTTCCATAGTCACACTCGCAGAGGAGGACTAAGTTCCATACTAGAAATATTTTCCAAAATTATTGTAGTGCCCAAACGCTTTTTTAATATAATGTGTTTGTGTGTTCGAAGAGAAAATAATTTCAGATTGAAGTATTAATGGATGTTAGCAAGGAAATATTAATAATATATGCCAACTAATATTATAACACATTAGTGATTTAAAATATATTACTGGGCATGTAAATTCTATTGAAATTATACGGTCCAAAATATTAAAGTCTGATCGAGAAAAGCATTTGTCGGAGGGAATAAGCGTTGGTAGAACAACTACTGGCTGAAAGGTTAACACAATTTGTTCGAGTTCCGTTTGTCTGACTGCTTCGCATGATCTATTAAAATGGGACGGATTTGTGGCTTTTGGATTCTGAATGAAAGTATCTGCAGCGTAGCAACGTCTATTCAGTTTTTTTTAAAGATCTTTTCTGAATTTTCGACTTTAGACGATTTCTTTACCATGTATCTGGAAAATTGCAAACTTCTTGTGTTTTTTCTGTATTTCCGTGGTCTTTTTGGAAGTGTATGGAAGTTTCACATTCAGTCATCCGATTCAATATACTTTTTAATTATATCATGTGAAAATTGTTCTATTTTTATCTATTCTAAACTTAACTAAAAATCTCATGTATAGAATATATTTTAATGCAATTCTCTCTGTTTTTCATTTTTTCTACATTGCATGATTGTTTGACCTGGCCTACCAGACTCGAGGTTAGATTTCAACCAATTAAACCATCACAAAGGTAGAGTTGATTGCCACATTTGAGTACCTCTCTTTCTTTTTAAACCCATGATCCGCATAAATTTTTTAATTATAATTTTTACGATAGTGATTTTATTTTTTCATATGTTAGAGACTATTGGCAGATATTATTTCTTTCTAGCGGTCGACGCCAGAGTGATCATCTTGAAGACTGGAGATTGAGCGAAAGTCTCCAGAACTCGGGGGCAGACAATTTTTTTTGGGGGGTTGTTTGGCGAAATTTGTAAATTTGAGCTGTTCCTGGCAATTCTTACAAAAGCGGCTTATTTATGACGCTGACATCTTCATTTCTTGGGGCAAGGATTGCTTTTTGGCACAGCCATGTGTGATTTATTTTATGAATTGCAATTTTATTTTATGCATTTTTATTTTATGAATACCCTTCCTTATCAGTTCAAATGTTTTTATCTGCTTACACTATCTTAAATGAAAATCAAGGGCTTGTTTAGGGCCTGAATGTTTATATTTCTAGTACAGAAAAGTATCTATAAGACTAAAGGATTTAGCTCCTTTTAGTAAATGTACTATAGATTTCTATTTACTAAAATGTTTCCTTTGAGTTCTACATTTATTAAATGACCCCATAATGTTAAACCTTCGAAAATGAGAACTCTAAATCACATGAACGACCGAATAAAAAACCGAAAATTTCATTTTATTTCTACAAATAATTTTAAAAATTTAGAATGTGCTACCTAAATAGAATTTTTCCCCCATGTTTCATGAGTATCTAGCCGGGCTTCGCCCGTCTAGCCGGTCGATTTAGGGACCAGCTGCCTTCAGCAATCATCGTCAGAGAATTGAAACACTAAAAAGAACGAATAAAGATATTTCAAACGTTTTTGTTTTAAATAAGAGATATATAATCGTGTATATCGTTGATAATATTCTTTCACTTCAGTCTTCTTTCACTTTTCTTGTTTGAAATATCAGTTTAGAGAGCTTCAGGATATACTACATTTCTGTTCTTCCATTTGGAACTAGGATGTAGAGATTTTCAGCTTTTCAAACTCTAGAACAACCCACATATAGCGAACTATGAGAGAAACAGGGTTTAAGAATATCGAGTCCAAATACTTTTAGCGATTGCCCTTGTGCCTTGTGAATGCTCATGGCGAAACTTAAACGGACAGGGAACTGAAGTCTTTCAAATTAAAATGGGATATCAGAAGGGATGATTTGGAATCCTAGGAGGGCTTGTGGCGGCCCAGTGGTACAGCGAGCTGGTTTTCGAATTCTGCCGTCGCGCCACAAAAAATGCCTCCGTTCGTGTCGTCCCTTCATAGGGGGTAATGCTGTCCGCCTATATGGTGCCCCCACAATAAAATGGGTAGTAAAATCGCGGCGTAGTATTGGCGAATGTTTGACGACAAGTGCCTCTGCATTAGAAAAAAAGAAATCCTAGGAATGAATACGTCTTCGCCTGCAGAATTTTCTGTCCTGAATGTCGTTTCAATAACATTTGGCAGAAGTTTCTTTATAGAAAGTCTTGTTCCACTGCAGAGTGAAGGTGGATGCATATTTCTGAGCAGCGTAATTTGTGTGCCAATCTTTAGCTATAATATGTGAGAGGGTACTCGAGATGGCTCCAATGTATTTAAAAATTCAGTGGTGTGGTGGACCACCTCTTCTGTTTCACAGGTAGTGTCAATAAATTTGTAAATTTGAGCTGTACCTGGCAATTCTTACAAAAGCGGCTTATTTATGACGCTGACATCTTCGTTTCTTGGGGCAAGGATTGCTCTTTGGCACAGCCATGTGTTATTACTGCTGTATAAATGTGAATTGTGTTGGATTTAGTGTGTAATAAGTGCTGGGCCACATTTGGAAACACCGACTCTTTCAGTTCTTGTTGAGCTGTCACAATCATTCCAATCGTTTCCAAGGTTATACATCTTGTATTATCGGAAGTAATGGCAACATTTCCTAATTGTAGAAAGTTATCTGCAAATTGCTGGGCTGAGGGATCACCATTGATATGAACTCTTATGTTTGTTGAAAGACCAAGTCTTTCGATGTCATTCCACACGTAAGACGTTTTTAAGAAGGCCTGCATTTCATCTGCCCTGGTTCCATGGGTAATAACCGAAAGTGTCTGTCGGAAGTCGCCAGCCAACACTATAGTTACGCCTCCCATTCTGTAATTGTTACTTCTGATGTCCTTCAGTGTGACATTTGCTTCAAATGCGGCTTTTCGGGACATTAAATTGCCTCAGACAATTAAATTGCAATGCTTCAGAATCCTTGCCTTTCCTGAATTTTTTGAAATGTTACATGTAGGAGCCTCTGTGTTTGCTAGATTTAAGGGTAACTTGAAAGCCGAGTGAGCTGTCCTCCCTCCTGTCAATAGTGTTGCGGCAAAGCCCGAAGAAGCAACAGCCAGGGCAATCTCAATTCTCGTTCTCAATTTTTCTTAAACCAAATAAATTACTGAAAAAGTTTGCCTTAAAACACAGATTAAAATCAAAAGTGCAAAATTACAGAAAATGAAATCAAAAGTACGTTTTAAAATTATAGAAAGACAAAAACCAAATTAAATTACCGACTAAAAATGTTTGCCTAAAATAAAACTGAGATGAAAATTACAATTAAAGGTTAATTCCCAATACACGGTGTCATCGCCAATTTGGCGAAAATTTGGCGCCAAAATCCCGTTCGGAGACCTGTTAGGCTTAAACTGCGAAATGTATACAAATGTGGCGACGAAGAAAGAGCAAATAAATTGGAAAACAAAATTACTGCTGGCTTTATGAAACTCGTAGGCGAACAAGGGATCTTCGCACCCTTGCTTCACTCCGCTACGCTCACAAAAATTCAAAAAATATCATCTGATTTTAAAATCCTCCCCTGATATTTAGAAACAACATCTTTAACCAACATATCAATAAACGGCTAACTGAAAAGCAATTAACAAACACAACCCATATTTGGCATTTGATCGCTAATTTGGCAAAAATCTAAAAAATATGCGGCACCGTGTATTGGGGTTGAGCCCAATTGGTTAAAGTAATAACATAAAATAAGTAATAAAATTAATAATGTGTACTAATAATAGGAACAGCTTCGATATAGGACCCCATTGGCGATATTTTGTATTGGCGACTTTTTTTGTCGCCTAGCCAAACATCGCATCGTAAGTATCGTGTGAATTACATAGAAGTTTAATTTTGTAAAATATAAATTAAAAAATAATACAATATAAATTAAAACATAATACAATAAGGAAAATAGCGTAATCTTTGTAAACGAATTCTGTGTATACCAAATTACCAATATACGAATTCTACTATACCAAAGCTGTTCCAACGGGGTACGATGTTGAAAATGGCGTATTCCATCTTGTTACATTCTATAAAATGGTTTATTTCATTTATAACACCAAATAACTACAAAATAACAATGATGTGTGTAAATATATTTAAAGAATTTGAAATCCATACGTTCAGTTACGTTGCAACATCTATAATTAACATCCAATATGTGCGCGTGTTCAAATTCAATCAACGCCTGGAGATGAAATATATAAAAACTGTATTAATTTATACTTATTTTAAAGCTTCCAAAATTAACTTAGAATTATCCTAAGGCTTCAAAACATAAGTATATGAAGTTTCAACCAGATTCGTCTAGAAATTTTGATTTTTATACGATATACACATTACATACGTACATACATAGAGACACTTTCCTTTATTTACATATATTTCCATTTTTTCACAGTTTAAAGCTAAAAATTACATTCCGTACCTATCATCGTTTCTTTCCTAGTCTTCCTTCCGTAAATGTTGTTCCGGAGCTGTTGAATAAACGCGCAATGTCTCCTATTAAAGAGAGAAGGACAACAAATTCAAATGATGGTGAAAAAATGTCAATATTAGGAAAGAATTTTAACCTCTTGAGTCCCACGGTACCCAATTGGGTACCTTTTTTAAAACATTCCCAGAAACATTAATTACCTTTATCATCTTCGAATCCGGCGGGACCTAACTAGGTAAAGTCTATTTTATGCGATTCCTGATAGATGGTGCTACCAGTTCCAGATCCGAAATCAGGTTCTTCAGTTAAAGTGGCGGGAAATCTGAAAATGGCTTCTAGACGTACTAGAGGTAAGAAAACTATTTATTTTTATTCTTTAAAAATTTTATTTTATATTTTGTGTTATATTTATTTAAAGTTTAGACTATAGTGACTATATAAACATGAATTAATGGACATTATTTATATTTATTTGTGTTATTAAAGATGTTCAAAAAGAAGGTACCCAATTGGGGACCTCGGGTCTAGAATGCTAAAAAAATTGTTATTTTATTTTTTTAGTTCGTTATCTGACAGAAGAGGAAATTCAAACTCTTCTTGCGAAAAGTTTTAGAGAATTATTACATACTGATGATCCTGATTTCCTTGAGAATTTCGAACCTGAAAGTGAAAACTGTGCACAAGGGAGAAGAAATAATTACTCCTGTAAAGGTACTACCTGCTGATCCAAACCAGAAAGGAAAAAGAGAAAAAGATCTGCCTCGGAAAAAATGTTTGTCCACTGATGAGCAGATGATCCACTTTTCTGGTCGTTCTGCAATGAGGAAATATATCCCATCAAAGCCTAACTCTATAGGATTGAAAAATTTTGTACTCACTACACAGGATGGGTTAGTTTTGGATTTTGTTATCTATACGGGCGCAGATACAGTGCCAACAGAGGAAAAGACATCTTATGGTTTAGGAGGAGCTATAGTAAAGTATTTAGTTAGTACAGTGCCAAAAACATCAATTTTTCATCTTTTACGGACAGGTCTTTCACAGGTATACCGATTCTTGATTACCTTAGTGCCAGATTTTTTTTTTTTTTGACTGGTAGCGTAATGAGCAAACGAACGGATGGTACTGCAGCTAATTTTCCACAAGATCGATATATGGAAAGAGGTTCTTTTAAATTCCGAACTCGTGAAGGGGGAAAAGCCTGTTTAGTCAAATCGAAGGACAATAAGTCGGCGTTGATGTTGTCCAGAGCATTTTTCATCAAACCAGAAGGAACTTGCAAGAGATGGAGCAAGGAAGCAAATAGGAGGGTAGATTTCAAGCAACCTGCTGCTGTGAAAGCATATAATATTATATGGGTGGAGTAGATCAAATGGATAGATTTATTTAATACTATCGCATTTCAACACGCACCAAAATATGGCCAATGCGTATTTTTGCACATTTCCTTGACATGGCAACGTGTAATGCATACTCTACACACGCCATTGCAAACAAAGTCAGGTGCTAAGAAAAAAATATCTACAATTGATACAAACTTGTAATTGCAGAAAGTTTAAAATTATTAGAAGAAGGCAGTTCAGCGAAAAATATGTCCAAAAAGTGATTCCCATACCAGGCAATCATATGAGGTATGACAAAATGGGGCATTTCCCAGTGCAGTCCAAATTACAAAATCAGAAGAAATGCCGCAATTAAGGCTGTAAAGGAAAATCCAGAGTTAGATGCATTTAATGTAATCTATTTTTGAACTTGCAAAACAGAAACCGTTTCCTAGAATTCCATGAGAAGTAACTGATTTTTGTCTGTATTGAAACCCAAGGTACCATTTGGGTACAACTTAACTATCATAATTAAAAATATTGAATTGACATTTTTTGTTTATATTTGTTTCACTTAATGCTATTTATGCGAGATAAAGTTAAAAATTGTGAATAAAGTGAATTATTTTAGGCTCGGGTCTCTAGAGGTTAAGGAATTTAGACCATCCATTGAAGACATTAAAAAAATATGATTCAATATTAACCAAAATACACTGGCGGGAAAAACTTGAGGAACAGTAAGTTATTCAGCTGCCTTTTTGCAGTGAATTTATCTCGACGATGAAAAATAATACAAAAAAGTAGGCCGGGAGGTTTCAAACGCATGAGTAAAATCAAAAGAGTAAAAAGTACAGAAGTAGTAACGTTGCGCTAAGTGTCATAAGACAGAAGGGTAATTGGGAAAGTTTAAAAAAAGGAGGAGGCTGTCCAAAATAGTCTTTTTAACCACCTCGATCACTGAGGAAAGCTTCGAATAGCATTTGCATGCGTAGAATGCGATTGCAGATGAGTTCCTGTGGTAGCAGAACCCATTCCTCTGTGAAAGAATTTTTCAACTACTCAAGAGTTGCCGGTGGATCTGTTACCACTAACCATCTTCCTACAACATCCCATATGTGTTTAATGGGATTAATACCGGAGTAACGGGAAGACCAATCCATTTGTAATATATTCTATTTTTCCAGAGAATCAACAAAAGTTGCAGGGCTACGGCGCGTGGCTAAATCGTTCATAATGTTTGGAAATCGACGCCTCGGAACAGACGCACATGGGGCAGGATTATGTGGCTACAATAACGTGCAGAGGTAACAGTATTCTCGTCAAATGTTGTTCGGCCAACAAAATGCCTCCCAAGACCTTAACACCTCAGCCGCAATATCGATAAATTTCATTCATCTTTGCTTTGTGGCAAGTTAATGCAACATCTCGCCAGATGAGCAGCCGGCAAGTGTCATTGTTGAGGATGTAGCGACTCTCGTCATTATATAGGACGTCCTCCCTCCCTGCCCTAGTGTTCCTTTCGTGTGTACTTTGCACTACAGTAGAGGGTGGAGCTGATGGCCAGGTGTAAAAGGTTTACAGCGTACAGGACAGTGGACTAACAATCCATTTCGATAGAGACGTCTGGCACTGTAAACTATGTAACATTGCATCCGAAACTGCTTTGCAATGGTTGTTGCTATCCACTGACGACATATTTTATCCTGTATAATGAGCAAGCGGTCATCTGTGTCGGTTGTTGTTTTTCAAGTCCTATCATCCCCGGCATTTCGCACATACAGTGGCTCCCAAGAGTGTTCGAACACTTACGTTTTTCAATGAAATAGGGGTCTATCCATTAATTAAAATTAATATTTCAGAATGGGTATTTAATAATAAGATCTATAATCTATTCTTGACAAAACTACATGAAATATTTTGAAAACATGGTAAAAATTTATTTTTAAGGTACCAGTAATCAAAAAGTAACAAAAACTTTATCTAACAAAAGGCACTGTACACTGAAATATTTTCGGATAAATTCATAATTAAAATTATCGTCTGGCACTTTATTTTTATTGAACGATATCACCTTCACTTTCAGAACCTTTTTCTTCATTTAGATTTTTTGCACCTTCTATCCTCTTTAAAAAATCTGTAATTTTGGTTCGTTTGCTGGATTTTACAAGGTCACTGTAGATTCACGGTATGGAGATAGACAATTTAGAAGCTCCCAATTGAATTTTCGGCTTCTTTCAGCGGAAGGGTCTGCATTCACGAAAAATTATTCAAGATTTTCAGCTAATCTTATGCTTTCTTGTAATTTTATAGAGTTATAAATGAATAAA
Source organism: Dolomedes plantarius (assembly GCA_907164885.2). Lineage (NCBI taxonomy): Eukaryota > Metazoa > Arthropoda > Arachnida > Araneae > Dolomedidae > Dolomedes > Dolomedes plantarius. The sequence continues at coordinate 94,594,247 of OU015490.1, forward strand.
TTATAATTTCTTTATACATTTTCATGTAAAGCCACTATAGTTAATTATTCCTTCCCGTCATTATTTTAAGGTAATTTAGTTTTTAAATGTGTTAAACAAAATCATGTTATCTAGTGCTATTGAAGCACAGTATTGTACAAAGGTTTTCGCAATTCTTTTATCGTGTTGGAGCGAAACTGTATTACTGGTTACAGTGTTATACGAGGGTTCCCTCAATTTATCTGATCGTGTTAGAGTGTTATAGCGAAACCGTGTTGTAAGATGCCGTGCTGTAGAAGGGCTACCTGTATTAGATTCAAGTACTCAATTTCTCAGAAATTGAACAAACTTATAAATACCATATTTCAAAAAGATAAAGTAATTTTTTATTAAAGGTTTTATCGATTTAAAGATAAATGTCTGTGCAATAGGAAATAATGAATCAAGAAATTTGTTTTTAGTATCCTTCTTTCGACACTTTTTTTTCCAACTTTCCGTATGCAATATCAGTCGGTTGTTTCTCATCTTGGGATGGGAATTAGTTTTGATAAGATGACAATAGACTATTATATTGATTATTTTTTCAGTCGTATAGTTAATACGATTAAAGGATATTGGCAATGGAATTGTCTCAATATGTGTGGTAGTACATATGCAAGGTGTCATACATTTTTGAAGCATTTTATCAAATAGTGAACTAAACCCGGAATGAAAAGATTCCTTTAATTAGATACCCAAACATTTTACCTTTATGACACAGTCCAAGTACTTCAACTCGAGTATGTTTTCATAGGTCACGTCTCCCACTGGGACTATTGACAGTATATCTGTGAAGACCTTTTCTTGTACATCTGGATGATGTCCCAACAAATTGAGACACCACATCATAGTTATGGATAACGATTCGTAGCCCTGTAGAAAATAATTTAATTATAACGGTATTTTGAAAACTTTTTGTTATGCGTACATGTAAAAGATGTTACGTAGTTATGGACATTACACTTGAATTTTTAGGGAAGAACATTACTTTGGTAAGTATTATTTAATTGTCTAAGAATATTTTTTCGAAACATTTACAGATGGAAATTTTAATGACTGAAAATTATGCACTCATTTTTTAACGCTTATATCCACATCTCACTTAAAAATATTCATTTTCTAATGTGAGATTAAAGAATACTGAGAGAAAAATTTTCTTTTCATTGACTTTAGGAATGAAGATATGTGATTTCAACTGATGCCATATGTTCATATATTTTCTAACGCTTTACCCTTGTTCTCAAACAGAGTTTCTACGGCATCAAACTGCAAGCAGTAAAATTGAAACTAAAATTTTAAACCTGGACTAGAAATGAAAAGAAACTGAATGGTTCTCATAAGTCCAGTCCATTGAATATAGATCCCAACACAACGCATCTCCGGACAATCTGAAGAATGAGTGGATCTAAATGTGTCTTGGATGCCAGAGCTAAATAGATTGGAAAACTCCTGAGATATCATGGCTAGCATTCGAAAAACTAATCCCAAATTGAATCCAAAACATTTTCTTCATTCCTCGAAAGCACACTCTATGGAGATGGGGAAAATCAACGTTTGAGGGCGCTGGACCTATTTTGTTTTTGACAATCCCATTTTAGCTACACCGTTAGATGAAAAATAATGATTATAGAAACAGACCATATTTTGACACACAAATATTTAAAGTCGGAAGAGCTTCAATTTAGTTTCTCTGTAACAGGCAAAACATCACAGAATGAGCCTCTCTGACCTAAATAAACTGATTGTAAAACATGCGTGGACGGAGCGTGGAGCAGACAGAACCATAAGTGGGAAAGTGGGGGAGATAAGGGATTATAAGGTCTTAATGTCTTTTAAGAGCCTCCTCCATCTGTCTCTGTTAGTACTATTTTTATGAAATAAAACGTGTTACATAATTAGTCTAGCATGTTTTCTGACTGAAAGAAATTTATAAATTTATATTTTAAAATTTTTTTTGAATTACAAGTTTAATCAATTTCAGAATAATTGCGATATTTATTGAAAATTTAATAAAAACCAAAAGTTTCCCTTCTTGAGGCACTTCTAAACGTACTCCAATTACGCTAATATTTTATTTTTTCTCTATTTTGATGAAAGTCAACTTTTGAAAACAATAGCATATTGAAGTTAAAAAAAAAAGTTTTTTTATTATACCCAAATGGGTACCCGTCACAGAAAGTTAAATTAGAAAACAAATGTCAGAAACTATACACTGGCAAGAAATAATCAGGATATGAATATAACTTATTTTATGAAAAACTCGATATATTTTTTCTGGTTGAAAAGGCATTCATTCAAATTCAAAATCTTTTGAAGATAGCAGGAAAGCTGTCTAAAATGACTACTTTTCTACTCAGTTGACAGATAATGAACCATATTGTAACTTTTGCCCCTTGGTTGCACAGTCATGGTTGATGCAAAAAGCTATTTGCAAAGTTTTCATCATAAATACAGAATACCTGAAGCAGCTATGGATATTATAAAAAGTATGTTTAGACAGGATTTGTAGTCTTTGTCGTTGTCGTAGCTAATCTCAGAATCCTAAATAATTTTATTTACCAGCACGGTGTACGTGCCCAAATACATGAGATTGTGGCAAAACAACATCAGAAATTATTGCGTTAGTCCAGTCAATGAATGCATTGTGGAGTGCATGGAATATGCGAGAATTTTTGACTTCAGGAATTTGTTAGGAGTAGTTAGTAGGTAAACATACTAAAAGTCCCCGCCCCTGGGGGTGAGCTAAAGGGGGAGGTGTGGAAAGGTCCCATTTTTTGGTTTTTCACTTATATCTCGGAAACGGTGCACTGTAGAAAAAAAGTTACATATAAAAATGAAATCTAATTAAATTTCTTATAAAATTGTCAATATACATATTTGTCGAATTCTCAACGGTTTTCTAGATTACGTTATTGAAAACCGATAATTTTCAAAAAAATCACTTTTAACTCACTCTTTTTCTCAAACATTTGCTTCAAATGCCTCCCACGATCATTACTCATAAAAATTGTCACAGACAAAATTGTAGATCATTAAATTTCCTTCAATTTTATATGGACTTTTCAACTTTATCTTCAGCCAATCAAAAGTTATAGTATTTCTAACATGTACGCTCAATTTCGATGATCCTCAAGAAATTAGTATGTTGAGAGCCTGATGCGTTTTAACTGCTGTAACTTGCTATCATGATCAATAACAACACCTTAACAATGGAAATAAAGTAATTGCAATTGAAGCACAACACATTTTTATAATTATATCTTTTATTATATTATTATGATTCATATAATGAAAGTATTTACATGGACTGATAGTAATTCTAAAATGAAAAAAAGGTGCATTCAAGGCAACATCTTGGTTTTTTTTAGGCGGAAGTGTCGAGGCTCATTCATCTTCGTCAGCAGTGGAGACGTCGTCCAAAGAGATTGGTAGAGTATCGATGTCGTCGTCGTCACTTTCTTCCTGAATTAATATTACGACCCCGTTGTTGCAATTGCCCTTGCAATTGAGGTATTTGACAGAGCAGTTTAATAATGCTTTTCTACAATCATACCTACCACTGTCACATCCTTTCGTGCATCGACAAAAAATCATCTTCAAGATTTCGTCAGGGGCAGCGTCCGGCTCTGAGAGTAACGGAACTAGTTGGTCATCCATCCTCTCCCAGCCCCAATTCGGCGCCCTACCATTGAGTTCCTCCCCTAAGAACAGGTGTACTTGGTGTTACGTCCGGAATGCATGCTGCTTAACAGCTCCTTCACTTGGAGGGAAAATTGAGAGATTAGGCTTCATGTTTGAAGCTGCTTTCATAAATGATTTGTAGCGGACTCATTGAGGGATTTTTCTGTGGCAAAAGTGCCATACCATGAGAGAGTACTCATGATCCCAGCTGTCTCATCGGAGTCAAGGGAAGAAGAACCTCTGGCAAATACCTCAGATGCACCTTGTATTATTTTGGACTTCTGGTAGATTTTGACAAAACCCACTTTACTCTTGCGATACGCTGCAGATGTTGTGTCACAGCCTGTGAATGCATGTAGGAATAACAAATGGGCATTCTCCTTCATTTTCAACTCCTGTTGCAGCTGTTGTGAGGAATATACACTCGTCTTGACCTTTCCTTTTCCTGGTTTTACCAGCAGAATGTTGCGATCAGTTGGGGTTTTGGCTACGAAGAAAACAGCCAAGTCCACGTACACTCAAATAACACCAATCGAGGAATTTCGCGATTTATTGATAGCTGTCTTCACAATATCAATGTCAGCATCACCTGAAGCTCGGAGCGTATTTATCCCATTTTTATGCAGCCGCATCATCAGCAGATTTATCAGCTGACTCTTATTATGAAAATTGGAAAGGAAATGCTCTTGTTTGACTTTAATTTCACTTTCCAAACTGACATTGATGTCCACACATCTCCTGAGTCGATATCGTCGACTCTGTTCAGCTGCATTTGTGTTCTCTGATGTGCCAGTGTACCCATCAGAAACCACTGTACAACCTCTCCCAGGATAATGGGTCTTCAGAAATCTAGCATAACCATCACAAAATGGTTGATACAGTTGTCTCTTTTTGCCATTCAACTTTGTGGACTAGTAATCCCCCATCAACAACAAATTCAAAGGTAGTTAAATCAACATCCTTATCAATTTGCTTAAACAGTGTATATAGTGCTGACTTTCTGCAATTCCTCATTCCACTTTCGTTGACGAATGCCAGGGGGTAGGGAGTCAGTTCATATTGCATATAATTCTTCAAATCCTCGTCCGATTTCTTGGTAAGGGAGATTTGCTGAAAAAGCAAGAATGGATCCACAACAACTTTTTCCTTCCCAATCTTGATTGTCGAATTCATTGAGGAAAGAGGACTGCGCGATCTTACCGTGACAGTTTGATATTTGTGAATGGCAAGTTTTCCATTTTTGACATTGCTCGTTTGCCAATTGTCACTGCATCGTGACATAAGCTTGTATCATCTCCCACGACTCCTGTCGCTCTTGACATGATTTTCTCGGTCCTCAGAAAAGGAGGGTAATTATCAAACCATTGTGTAAGCTTGCCAATGTCACTTGCGTCTCGACTTTGGAGAGCTTCTCCAAAATCCTTGTGCTGCTCTCTTGATGAAAACAAAACACCACAATATTCTTCGAGTGAAGCACATATGTCTTAAGTTTAAGTCATCCCAATTACCCACCCATTTACTGAGAGCACTATCTGTCATACCTCTATCACGGGTCATGCCATCTCGGCTTGAGAATGACCACATCAAGGTTGTCCCGATGGTCTTGTCTGACCACATGCCGCACCAGAACCGGTCATTTCTTCTCATAGAGAAGTAGCCTTTATTCTCGAACTTCTCGTACTCCTCTAGTGTCAATAGAGTACAGAGGCTTTCCATATCCTGTACATGTAAGTGGCAATACTTGACATACGGGAATTGTCCAGCAGCGTGAAAATAGGGTATCATTCGCTTACAGCAGTTCTGGTGATCAAGGAAGTCCCCAGACCTCTCTGCATGGATGTACTCCTTTATCAAATTCACCATTTTGAAGTACTGGATCCATAGCATTTCAGTGGATCCATTGTTGCTGATCTTGTCCATCGCATCTCCAAATTTGATAGCCACTGATTCGAGTAATTTGTTTTGGTTCAAAGAATTCAATGAGGGAGGCTCGGAGAGGAAATCTGAAGTAAGGGTGCTGATGCATGTCTGCTCTTCCTCCGAGAGTTCGACTTCGTCTAATATCATGTTTGACAAGGTATTTTCAACAAGAAAATCACCCCGCACTACTCTGGCAAAGGCGTACCCATTCATTAATTTTCAAGAATTATATTTTTGATAATATTAAATTAAATTTTTAATAATTGTTTCTAAATAATAATTTTTTTCATTGAATTTCAAGAATTGTATTTTTAAAATTAATCGCATAAATGTATTATTTTTTTAATTTAAATGTTGTAAAAACGAAATAGTGAAAATAATTGTCAAGAAAATAACCGGAAATAAAAGGGTGGAAGGGTCATGAACGGGCGGCTTGTGCCTTGAAAGAAGAAAAGAACGTAACAGAAGAAGGGTGGAACATTCTAGCCTATCGGAAGCATTTTGATATCGAGGGGGAAGCCTGGAATATTCTCGAACTTTCTACCCCTACCACCATTAGTTGTTATTAATCAACTTCACCTAATAAAAACATTACAATAATAAAAGCCATAATTATAAAAAAAAAGTTGTGTTTCAATTGCAAATACCTTATTTCTATTGTTAAAGTGTTGTTATTAATCATGATAGCAAGTTACAGCAATTAAAACGCAACAGGATCTCAACATGCCAATTTCTTGAGAATCATCGAAATTGAGCGTACATTTTAGAAATACTATAACCTTTGATTGGCTGAAGATAAAGTGGCAAAAGTTCATATCAAATTCAAGGAAATTTAATGCTCTACAACTTTGTCTGTGACAATTTTTATGAGAAACGATTGTGGGAGACACTAGAAGCAAATGTTTGACAAAAAGAATGAGGTAAAAATGATTTTTTCGAAAATTATCTATTTTCAATAACGTATTTCTCGAAAACCGTTGGGAATTCGACAAATACGTATATTTAAAATTTTATTAGATATTTAATTAGATTTCATTTTTATATTTAACATTTTTTCTACAGTGCACCGTTTCCGAGATATAAGTGAAAAACCAACAAATTGGACCTTTCCCCCCCTTCCCCCTTTAGCTCATAGCCCAGGGGCGAGACTTTTATTATGTTTATCTACTAACTACTCCTAAAAATGTCCTGAAGTCAAAAATTCTCGCATATTCCATGCACTCTACACCCCTCTTTTGAGCACTCATTGACTGGACTACGTATGAAGCTGCCATTTTATTTTAGAACGGCAAAAAAGGTATTTTTTTAGTGATGTGATTAATGGTTATACATCCTGGAATCAATGCTATACATTCTCAGTTTTTTAGTACTATATGTCCTCGAGATACGCGGTCTCGAGTTACGCTGATTTGTATATACGGGGTTGTAATTTTCAAATTTCTCTTTTATTCGTAGACGTCAGACGTGTCACGCATTTTCAGTCACCCATACGCTGTGACGTTTCTGGTATGGGTGATTAGCAGACCTGCATTTGTGTTTGGCGCTACTAGTGGCGTGAGTTGACAACGAACCGTCTTGTGTTTTAATACCAGTACTTAAGTTAGTTTCGATACAAATAACAAAATAAAACCCATGAAAAAAACTTGTCTAAATAAAGGTAAAATGGAAAAGAGACACGTAATTACTATGGAAACTAAAGTTGAAATTATCAAACTACATGAAAAAGGTAATAAGATTGTAGAAATTTCGTGTGTTCATGGTATGAGCGAATAGGCCCTATAATTGTGATAAAGAATAAAGATCGGATTTTGAAACACGTGACGAAATATGTTCTTATGCAATCGCCGATAGTTTCAAAGAAAATAAGTCTTTTAATAGAAACGACGTAGAAAATAGTGATAATTTGGATTGAAGATCTCCAAAAAAAACCTATACCTAGAAGTCTTTCGCTGATACAAGAGAAAACATTAAGTATTTTTCATATTTAAAGCATAAACGCGGTGATATTTAAAGCATAAACCCTCAAATTATTATTTTAAATGCAAACTTAAAAAAAGTTACTAAAACAGATTAAAAATTTAATTTTAAAAAATTCTAAGAAGAATTTTTCAAAAATCTCTCTTAGCGCACTCCTACACTATAAGAAGAATAGCCATGCAAAATTTCAGCCTTTTAGGTCCAGCGGTTTGGTCTGTGCATTGTATGTCAGTCAGTGAGTCAGTTACGGAACTGTTTTATATTTATAGATTAAAATATCTGTAAAACTATTAAAGTAACAGAATAACTGCAAGAAGAAAAAATTATCAGTTTTCAAAGCTCTTTCCAAATATGTAAGATTTATGTACTTTCAAGAGAAAAAAAAGTGGCCGCCAGAATCGCAGTCGGCCATGTTTTCTCTGGATGAGTGATCTCCGGAAACGTGACGTCGATATTCTCCACTGTTACTTTATTTATATAGATAGATAATAAATAAATTTTTAAATTCCCAGTAACTAATGTAAAGTGGATTGTTTCGACCCGAAACGCATTTCTGCCTGTGGAATGAGATGCTGCGAGAGGCAGACTTCATCAAATCGACACGCGCATTCCACGACATAATCAAAAATCTTGGAAAGAAACGAATCAAGATGACAATAATACGATTAGTAGGATTAGCATGATCCAGATCTTCTCTCCGAATCGAAACTAATATAGTCCATTTTCAAATTTATTTGGGTCTATACTATACTACAGGTATGCATTTTTGTATGTGGTTAAATGAGTAATAAACACTGATTTTTACGAAAAGAAAATTAAAAATATTAATTCACGCGTCCTCAAAACTTCTAAAAACAGTAATTAAAAGGACACCTTTTCATTAGAAAAAAAATAGAAATGGGGGAGCAAACCGCATAGTCTGTAAAATAATCTTTAAACGATGGGTGGAGATATTATGCAATAACTAAAAAATATTGTTCATGCTAATGAAATCAGTACTAAGTCCTCAGTAAATACAAAAAATAGCTATTTTAAAGGAACCGAGACCCAAGCACATTTTTCTTATCATTGCTTAAAACCAATAATAACATATTTAGAATGAATAAAAACATTTCCACGTTTCTACTATGACTACTACATTGTGTAATAAAATATTCTTATGCTGTACTCTCTATCAGTACCCTAATGTAAATCTCAACTCTAAGTCTCTTTAACTTGGAATGGATTTTTTCATGATTTGCCATCTTTAAATGTATAAAACTAAAATTCCTTGCAAAGGAATTCTTTGGAAATTCGTACAGAGATCCCTTGTTTTATTTCCATATACCATCTTTGTGATTTTCGATTTAGCGTGTATGTCCTAGAGGAAATTTGAGACAAAATACATCCTTAAAAAGTGGATGAAATTTTAGAAATAAAACCAATATTATCCTAAAGGCAATTTATTCTAAAGTATTTCGCACGTGCAAAATGAAAACAATACAAACAAAATTCTGGTTCACTAGCTATATAAAATGCTAAACGTGGGCTTTTTGGTAGCTCGCTGGCTCTCGGTGCTGAGGGTGGTCCTATGGAATCCCGACGTGCTCCATTAAATAACTCCTTGTCAAGGCGGGATATGGACAAGTTAATTCCGTAGACCCCAAAGCCCCTCTATGAGGTAATAGAGGGTGAGAGAGGGTACGAACCCTCTACATGTCGCTCCTAGAAACGCTAGGTCAAATTTGAGGTGGCAACTAGTTAGGACGAACTCCGACCCTTGTGGTGCTTTATATACAAGAGCAGCACACTTCAGCCTGAAGCGTATACGGACATGGTATGCAACTTTCAGCCAGTTGTTATTAGAAACAACAACAAAGCTAAACGTTCACTGACTTTTAATTTTAAATTTTGTAAAAGCCAGATTTAAAACTGTTCAAGAATTTTACAAACATAATTATCTTAGCATATTTACTAACAAAAAAGTTTTTTATGCCCTGAATTTTCCTATCTCTAAAATTGCTTTACCAGTAGATTTTAGATGCATGGCTTTTTAAGCGATGAGGGCATATTTGTGAAAGTACACCTTGTGAGAGTAAAAAAATCAGAAACCTTTTTTGCTAGTGTCGTGATAATTCTCATAATTTTGTAGAGTTTAGTGTCTCGAGCACAAAACTTCCTTTACACCCACATGACAAAAAAATTGTCTATCTGGGTGAGGAGAAATATGTATTGAAACACAACGGAAAAATATGGCTTGAAAAACAAATAAAATAAAGAATGGTACTAAAAGAAGTCCATAGCAATTACCTGTCTTCACTGTAAACCAAGACGTAGGGTGTACAGAACCATATAACGCATAATCCTTTTGATTGACACCACTTGAGGGTTTTAATTAAAGTTGAGAATAAAGCTGAAAAAGAGCAAAAATCGGCGTTTAAAACATTTTTATAGAAAATCGTGCATAATTTATTTAAAGCAACGATAAAATTTGAGGTATTTTTCTTAAATAAAAACAGTAACAGTATCATATTCGTAGATACTGCGGTTCAGTAATTTGTTCCGAAAGCTGATCTCACAGTGCAGTCGTGATATCATATCTAATCCAGCGCAAATGATTTGTCTAAAATGATAACGAATTAAGGCTGGGTTTAACCTGGATGAGACCACATATTCACAATTTATTTCCCCGACCAGCGGATTCGAAATTGTGTCTGTAGAAGCGCGGGATGTTATAATTCACCTCGGGGTGTGGTCGAGAGACAGTCAATATTAAAACTCTTATAACCACTCCAGATAAAATATAAATAAAGACTTGAGGAACACCAAGGTTGCGTAAAAGAAAACCTGTCTGTGTGGCCATTGATAGCGATGAAAAGACTATAAATGTTGTAAGATAGATGGTGATGTTACTTTATGGCCCAGACTAAAACTTTCAAATAATTGTCAAAGTGGTATCCCAATCGAAAATTATGGTAGGGGGAGTGGTATACTGTGAACATGAACAGTGAAATAAGGGACCAATTGGGGCAGGAACTGTTAAGATAAAGGCAGCCAACTGTCCAATGAGAGAAAAAGGAGCGGGCCAAAATGGCCCCGGTAAACGGACACCAGCCCCTCCAAGAAAAGAAAAAATGTCGACATATTTCTCTTACTGATCCCCGAGCACTGACCCTGAAGAGCCGATTGCGCTGCGGCAGAGACTGACGGAAGTTCCTGTTGTCTGACATGATGATGCCGAGTCTGACGTGATGTAGGTATCTGTCAACGAAAGCCTTCATCGATATATTCTTCAACAGCCGTAAGTGCCTCCCGAAAGAACTTAGAAATATTTGCTTTGACTGAATATTTTGCCTCTGTTTCTGGATTCCTCAGGTATTAGTTGATAATATGAATATGAACCTTGTTTTATTATTAACTTTACTTTAAAAGAATTCTTAGCATTGTCGAATAAAAGCATGATAACGGCCAATTCTATATGTTTCAAGATTGTCCCACACATGCACGCATCAATTTATTAAGGTTCTATTCTAACCTAAAGTGTCTTGTCTTATATAACCAAAATCTACAACTTATACCTAATACCACATTATATGTTTTAAGAAGCATGGATTCTCGTAAAATAATCAAACAAACGAGATTTGTAAAACTGTAGTATTCAAATTATTGTTCATAATGTACGTAAAAACTAAACATTTAAATTGCGGATTTTGAAGTTATTTTAAAGGATCTTAATAAGCTTTCGTGGGTAGTAAAATTTTTGTCAGTGAATTATATTACCTATGAACAGTTGAGAAAAAAACCGGTCGTAACGGTTTAATAAAAAAAATGATCTTATATAGAGTAAATAATGGGTCATTATTTACTCTAGTCCATTATTTACTGCGCAACTTCATTTTCCGAATACATATGTATATATATCTATGTATATGCATATATATACAGTGGCTCCCAAAAGTGTTCGTACACTTACGAATTTCAAGGAAATAGGGGTCTATCCATTAATTAAAATGAATATTTCAGAATGGGTATTTAATAATAAGATCTATAATCTATTCTTAACAAAACTACATGAAATATTTTGAAAACATAGTAAAAATTTATTTTTAAGAAACCAGTAATCAAAAAGTAACAAAAACTATATCTCACAAAAGTCATCGTACACTGAAATATTTTCGGATAAATTCATAATTAAAATTATCGTCTGGCGCTTTATTTTTTTTTTAAATTGTGGTGGCATTTAAAATATCGTTTGACTTTAATTTTTGCGTGCCTACTCCGTAATATTCTATTTATTATTTAAAAATGGCTCGTAGTCGTAAAGAAACAACAAACAGCGTTCGAAAATTGATTATTTTTCATCATAGTAGTGGTAAATCAGTTCGGAATATTGCTAAATTACTTAATTTATCCCATTCTACTGTGCAGTATGTGAAAAAACGCTTTAAAGAAGAAAATTGGATCGAAAACAAGGTAAGAAAAGGCCGTCCAGCAAAGTTAACAAACCGTGATCAGAGATTTATAATTAGAGAATTTGTGAAAAATTCACGTTTGAGTGCTGTAAAAGTTTCTGCAGAATTCAATGAAACATTTTCTACTTCAATTTCACCTGAAATTTTTTGACGAGTTCTCAGAACAGCTGGATTACATGGGCGTTCTGCCCATAGAAAATTTTTTGTGTGTGAGAAAAACTAAAGTTTAGGCTTTCCTTAGCACTATCAGTGATAAATAAGCCCCAAACCTATTGGAATAATGTCTTATTTGCCAATGAACATTTTTAGTGCTGATGGGCGTATAATTGTATGGAGAAGAAAAAAATGAGGAACTTAATCCCAGGAACTTGCTAGGAACAGTTAAGCATGCCGGTGGAGATATCCTTGTGTGGGGGTGCATGTCAGCATCAGGACTAGGAAATTTGGCATTTATTGATGGCATAATGAATCATGCTGTTTTTATAAATATTTTAAGAGACAATTTAAAATTATCAGCTCAAAATTTGGGTATTGGAAACAACTTTGTTTTTTATCAAGATAACGATCCTAAGCTCAACGTTCGCATCTGGTGTCTCTATAATTGTCCACAAGTTTTGAAAACACCACCTCAATCGTCAGATTTATACCCAATAGAACATATTTGAAGAGAACTGGAGGTTCGAGTACGAAAACACGACATTCACACGAAAAGCGAACTAAGAACAATTATGATGGAAGAATGGATGAACATTGATGAAAAATTACAAAAGAACTAAAGCAATCTATTCCCAGACGTTTAACAGCTGTTGTGGATGCTAAAGGATATCCTACTAAATATTAATTTAACGAAAAATTAGAATATTTAGTAATATGTAGAGATTTTTTACAAGTGTACGATGACTTTTGTGAGATAAAGTTTTTGTTACTTCTGGATTATTGGTTTCTTAAAAATAAAGTTTTACTATGTTTTCAAAATATTTCATGTAGTTTTATTAAGAATAGATTATAGATCTTATTATTAAATACCCATTCTGAAATATTCATTTTAATCAATGGATAGACCCCTATTTCATTGAAAATCGGAAGTGTACGAACACTTTTGGGAGCCACTGTATATATATATATATATTGTAATGACTTTACGCCCCTTTCACACTCGGGATTCCTCAGAGAGCCTAACGGCAAGACGTCCATTATCAATCTACCGTATTCATCGGTGACAGTCGCTTTGTCACCAAATTGTGGCAGACGCCGCGTCGCCTGTCGGACAATTAGGAGGTCGTCTTCTCTAAGAAAACCCCCCTGCTTGCAGACAAAGCCTGTCCAGAGGATAATCACCTAACCTTTTAGCGGAAGACGCGGAATGGTCTGAAGACGGTCTATGAAAGGGTTCAAAGGGAGCACGCTTCAACCACCCACAGAGATGGGCGAGGATATATATTCGCCACCTTGATGTAAATGGGGGCAGTTGACGATTTGTTTTTTTGCAGGGTGGACACCCCTCGTCGGCCAGACATCGGAGCTTGCGGTTTTCTTGCCGTTCCTCTCATGATATCCTGAACCCGCGAAATATCCTTAGATAATGTTTATTTTGTAATTATTGTATAAAGCCTATATTTAATCTAGAATGCCAATAAAGCATTTTGTAAATATTAAAGGCTGTCAGTCTTGTTTTTAGGCGAAGTCCTTACAGACAGTTATTAAATGGTGTCAGAAGAGTGATAGGATATCAGTGATGATCGATAGGATTACAGGTAGTCCGATTCTTTTTATCAGATTCTGGCTTTGATTTAAAAACTAAATAATGGTTTTGTATAAATGCAATAAGTAAAAATTATTTTATTGTGTTTTTAAATGGTATATTTATAAGTAGCCATTTAGAGTTCGCATTAAGAACTGATATTTTAGAAATTTTGATGAATTAAATCAATTTCTTTGTTTTTTTAAATGGTATATGTATAAGTAGCCATTTAGAATTCGTATTAAGAACTGATATTTTAGAAATTTTGATGAATTAAATCAATTTCTGTGTTTTTTTTAAATGGTATATGTATAAGTAGCCATTTCGAGTTCGTATTAAGAACTGATATTTTAGAAATTTTGATGAATTAAATCAATTTCTGTGTTTTTTTTTTAAATGGTATATGTATAAGTAGCCATTTAGAGTTCGTATTAAGAACTGATATTTTAGAAAATTTGATGAATTAAATCAATTTCTGTGTTTTTTTTTAAACGGTATATGTATAAGTAGCCATTTACAGTTCGTATTAAGAACTGATATTTTAGAAATTTTGATGAATTAAATCAATTTCTGTGTTTTTTTAAATGGTATATGTATAAGTAGCCATTTAGAGTTCGTATTAAGAACTGATATTTTAGAACTGATATTTTATATTAGAAATTTGGATGATTGAAATCAATTTCTGTGTTTTAATGGTGTATGAGTTAACCATTTGAAGTTCTAAGTAGGAACTATTGTTTTAGGAATTGTGATAAGTAAAACCAATTTCTGTGTGTTTTTATGGTATATGAATGAGTAACCAGTTAGTGTTCAAGTAAAGAACCAATATTTTGTTTGTTAGGAATTGCAATAAGTTTAGCCAATTTCTGTGGTTTGTTAATTTCAAATACTGTATGTTTTTCTCTATTTTTAAAGAAAGTGAATTTTTTTTGCTTTTGATAATAACAGTGTTTATTTGGTATTTTTTTTTCTTTTAATAGTAACAGATATATTTAAGTTTCTTATGCTTTGATATTAACAGTGATAGTTTAGTATTTGTGTATTACTGTGTTGGAAATCTATATAGAGTGTTGATTAACTTGAGAATTCTGTTTATGTGTATTCAGTATAAGAGTTCGGTATTTTGATTTGATAGGTATTGAGTAAATTGTGAATGTTTATATTGTGCGGTGCTAGTTTGGTGTTCATAAGGGCTAAAATTATAGTTCAGTCTAAAATTGATCAGTTTTGAACTTGTTAGTTCCTGTTAGGACACATACCGTCGGAAGGTATTGCTAGTAACTGAGGGAAAACTTTATTGTTTATCATACAGTTAGTTACCTTAAAGTTAGAAAAATGTCCTTTTTAAATAAGGGTAAGAAAGAGGATCTTTTAGAACTTTTAGAAGAGTTAGGAGGACAAGCTGACGATACGCTTAGGGTCTTCGAAATTAAGAAGATCGTTACAGAAAACGAAAATTACGTCGAAGAAGACGCTAGACTCGCACTAGAACGTATTATTGAAGATCGGAAAGAACGAGAAGAGAGAGAGAGGGAAAGAGAAGACAAAATTCGTCAAGACCAACTTGCTCTCGAAATGAAGAGACTAGAATTAGGAAATAATGGAGACAGTAGAGCCCGAAATGGGAGGGACAGAGATGCAGACGCAACTCAGAACATTCAGCTCCTTAAAACCATACAGAAATTTGACGAGAAACGGGACGAAATGGGCCTGTATCTAATTAATTTCGAGAGAAGAGCAGAGATGGCGGGAGTCCCTAAAGAAGATTGGGTGCCATATTTGTTAGGGGTACTAACCCCAGAAATTTCCAACATGATGGCCAGAGAATCGCCGGAACAGGCAAAAGATTATGACTACGTCAAAGAGATGATTCTCCAGAGATTTAGGATGAATACGGAAAAATTAAAACAACTGTTTTATCGCCATCCTAAACTCGCAGATAAGTCATGAAGGAATTATGCCCATGAGCTTAGTGGCTATTATGATGAATGGATAGCAGATTTAGAAATCACTACATTTAAGAAACTGAGAGACCTACACATAACAGAACAGATGAAGAGACGGGTACCTGCCGATATAAAAGATCATTTTTTGGAGCAGTGGATGCAGATTAATACTCCTTTAGAATTAGCGGAAAAAATCGATAAGTATGAAAGCTTACAAGACAGTTTCCGAACAAGAGAATTCCCAAAGAATCAAAAGTCCACAGATAAAATTAATAAGCCATTTAACAATAACCATAAATTTAAGGAAGAGAAGAAAGAAAAAAAAGATGTGGAAAAAGAAGCTTCTAGTGGACAAAACAAGGAAAGAATTTTTGAGAAAAGAAAACAGCTCCGTTGTTACGAGTGTGGTTCTTATGACCATCTGAGACCAGAGTGCCCTAAACTTAAAGAGACGGAAATTATCGCGGCAACAGAAACTAGTGGAGGAGACTCGAGTGGCGTGATGACTCCTTATATCAGTCAGGGAGTCGTTAATGGAAAATCTACGTCAATTCTGAGAGACACAGGAGCGAGCATTGATCTGATTTCTAAAAATTTGGTACAACCCCATATGTACACAGGAGAGCACGTTTATGTCAGTGCACCTGTGTTAGATTCATCCGTTTGCTTACCTATAGCAGAGATCGATTTAAAATGTGAATGGGGCCACACCATAACTAGAGCAGCTGTCAGCAATACGGATTTCGAGCAGAAACACTATTTGTTAGGAAATAAAACGGCAGCCTTGCTTGAGAAGATCAACAGGAATGTAGAAGTTCAGGTGAAAAAGACTGTGCAAACTCGGGCCGAAAAACTAAAATTAGACAGAGAAAGACTAGACACGGGAGATGAAATAACAAAAATAGAGCAAGTGATCCCCGGAGCAGAAGCGGTAGAAGAAATCCCTGCTGAAGAGAGCGCGACTATCTTGCCTCTCCAGGAGAAACAAATAATTACTCCCGACTTATTAAAGACTTCACCCGAAGAATTTAGAGTTGCACAAAGTGAGGACGAAGAATTAAAAGTAATTTTTGATAGGGCAAAAAAGAAGACGCCCGAAGAAAATAAGTACGTAGTGGTAAAAGAGATGTTATTTTACCAGAAAAAAAATAACGATGGAACCACTAGAAAACTGCTTATTGTGCCTCGAAAGTATCGAGAGAAATTAAAAAGATTCTGCCACGAACAAACTAATGTTCATTTAGGCGTTGCTAAGATGAAAGAATCATTAACTCAGTATTTTTACTGGCCATATTGTCACTTAGACATAAATGATTACGTGTCGGCTTGTGACAAATGTCAAAAGGGGAAATGCCCTAATGTTAAGAATAAAAAGAAACGTCTTAACACTGTTAATTCCCGCCGAAAACCAGGCTAAGCCGAAGTTTAGTCGTAAAATTTTAAATGTATATTATAGGTATGTTGATTAATTGTAGTTTCAGTGTAAAAATGTGACCAGAAATTAATGTGTATTCGTTTGAGTAATGTTTTTTTTATGAATTGTAACATGTAATTGTTTGTAAATTTGAACGACTCGACCATAGAAGTTGAGTTTTGCTATAAAGGAAAATTCAGGTGAAATTCTTTTGACGTTATCATAATATAACGGTTTTGTAGTGGCAAACGCCATATGACGGTTTTATGTATGCCGTGTTGGAATGCCTCAGATAGGCTTTAATTAATGTTCAATTGTAACATTTTATGTTCTGTTTTGTTTGTTGCATAACCCCAGTAGAATGCCTCAAAAAGGTATTGGCTAACTTTTAAATGCAAATGTGTATGTTTTTGTGTATACCTAAGAAGGTAGTAATTGGAGTCAAAATGCACTCCGTACGGTGTTTGAATACCGCAATTGGATGATTTATTGTGAAATCGATAAGTTTTGTCTGAAGAGTTGTTACGACAACAGATAAATGTAAGTGTTGTCAAAGAATCCAAGTGATTACAAGGAATGTGAGGTTTGTGAATTTTTTTTGGATAAGGAATGAGCCAATGAGCTATTATGTTATAATTTTATGTCAGTCAGTACTGAAAAATTAGACCCTAAATCGATTGTGAATCCTATAGTAGGATAAAATGAATATTTAAATTTAGGTCACTGATGACTGTCCACTTAAATGGAAACGGCAGATTGGATCACAGGTAATCGTGAACGAATTAAGTTCCCTGATCCAGGATCTACGGAATGCCGAGTATTAAATTGTTTTTATGACGATAAGTGTTGAATGTATTAAAAAGATAAGTAAGGAATTAAAAATTTTCATGTGTATTAGTAACCGTGATGATATGTTCTGTATGAAGTTTAGGTATCCATTTTGGATTTGTGTTTAATTTTATTTGTGTAAAGTTGTTTCATTATATCAATTTGAGAATTTATTTGTGTCATGTGATCACAATTAAGGTAAATTATGGGATCCCAGTTAAGTGATTTACTAGTTATAATGTTTTTTATGTAGTGTCATGTGTACGTACTAGTGTTCTATGAATTTAAATTTTTTTGGTATGACATGTATTAGTATACGATTTTATTTAAAATTTTTGCCATGACTTGTTATATTATTGTGTAATTTTTATAATTTCTTTGCTACGGCATGTTCTCTTATTAGAGATTTTAAAGTGCGTAAATTTTAATTATAAATTCCTTTTGATGTGCTTTTAAAATGATACTTTGAAGTACAGTTAAATATTTTCTTTCATGAAGGTAAAGCCAGAGTTTGATCAAAATTAACGGTCTACTCGTAATGTCAATTGGGCGTGCATTTGCCTTCGGGAAAAATTTTATAATTGAAATTGTCCTGAGAAGGACAATGTTTTGTTCTGTTTTTTTTTTTTGCAGGTGGAAACTTCTGCAGAAAAAAATCTGGGGAGGGGAGGAATTTAGTCTGTAATGACTTTACGCCCCTTTCACACTCGGGATTCCTCAGAGAGCCTAACGGCAAGACGTCCATTATCAATCTACCGTATTCATCGGTGACAGTCGCTTTGTCACCAAATTGTGGCAGACGCCGCGTCGCCTGTCGGACAATTAGGAGGTCGTCTTCACTAAGAAAACCCCCCTGCTTGCAGACAAAGCCTGTCCAGAGGATAATCACCTAACCTTTTAGCGGAAGACGCGGAATGGTCTGAAGACGGTCTATGAAAGGGTTCAAAGGGAGCACGCTTCAACCACCCACAGAGATGGGCGAGGATATATATTCGCCACTTTGATGTAAATGGGGGCAGTTGACGATTTTTTTTTTTGCAGGGTGGACACCCCTCGTCGGCCAGACATCGGAGCTTGCGGTTTTCTTGCCGTTCCTCTCATGATATCCTGAACCCGCGTAATATCCTTAGATAATGTTTATTTTGTAATTATAAAATAAAGCCTATATTTAATCTAGAATGCCAATAAAGCATTTTGTAAATATTAAAGGCTGTCAGTCTTGTTTTTAGGCAAAGTCCTTACAATATATATATGCATATACACATATATATACGCTGCTGGTCATTAAAATTGCAACACCAGGAAGAAATGCAAATAACTAAACTTTACTTATTGTACGTATACAACATAGTAGGAAGAAAACGTTATTATATTTGTAGGCAATTTAGGGGTATACTGGGTTCAAAATTAGCACACACAGCGGCGGCATCGGGCAGCTAAAACGGTTCTAACCCGGATAGGCATCGAGTCGAACTAGGCTTGAATGATAGATACGGGCAAGTTCTCCCTTGATTCTTCAAGTTTATTCCACACTTCATCAA
Source organism: Dolomedes plantarius (assembly GCA_907164885.2). NCBI lineage: Eukaryota > Metazoa > Arthropoda > Arachnida > Araneae > Dolomedidae > Dolomedes > Dolomedes plantarius. Next base: position 94,613,764 of record OU015490.1, read on the forward strand.
TCGTATAGGCTGGAGAGCTGTGGCGGTCCGTCTCTCCAAAACCCATGACCAGATGTTTTCAATGAGAGATCTGGAGATCGTGCTGGACAGGGGAACAGTCGCACACCCTCCGTGTCGAGGTAGGTCAGGACACGACGGGTAACATGCTATCTTGTATTATCTTGTTAAAAGATGACGTCTCCGAGACCTCGAAGTTAGGGCACAGCCATCATCCTTAAGATCTAACAAATGTAATGCTGGCTGTTCAGATTACCGATGACGCGAACAAGAGGTGTTCGTGTCGTGTATTCATTGGCTGACCATACCATCACACCAGGTGTAGGTCCCGTATGACAATATAGAATGCAAGCAGGCCACGTGCTTTCTACTCCAGGTGCCTCCAGACACGAATACGACTATCATGATGCTGCACACAGAACCCGGGCTCGTCTGAAAAGAGGACGTGGTGCCACTCCTGCATCCAGTTTTGTCTTTGGGCGCACTACTGTCGTCGTGCGTCTCTATGCTACAGTGTCATGAGAAGCCGCAATAATGGTCGTCGTGCAGACGGTCCGTGCTGCTCCAGACGTCGTCGCACTCTCCGTGTGGATACTTGTTGTGCTGCAAACAAGCTCATTTCCTATATCAAGGTCCGTGATGTGGGTGTACGATCGTCCAAGGCCGATCTGACAACACTGATGGGAGCTGAACTTTCACATAGACGGCAACGGGAGTGTCACCATTAATCTCAGCGACCCCGAAAATTATGGATTCCACACTTATATCAGTCATTTTCGATTATTTTTACATGTGCCCCCTGCCCCCCTGCCTCCTCTATGGGTGCTAGGGGTGCCTTACCCCTCCAGTGTTTCTTACCAGATTGTAAGTGATATGTGTACCAAGTTTGGTTGAAATTGCTCCAGGCGTTCCAGAGTGATGCTGCAATATGCACACATAAACACATACACACATACACACATTCATCCATTTTTATATATATAGATAATCTTACAATCAGGAAGGTGAGAGTATAAAATTTGGGTGATGCCTATCGGTATAAGTTCTGCTGAATTTTTCATTAGAGAATTTATTGACGGAACAATGATGGCTAAGAATTTTCCCTTGAATACTGAAAGCAAGATAAGAACATCGGGTCAGGAGATTACATCCCAAGTAATTTCACGAAAACAGTTTGAGTTACATTGTTTCATGTCAGTGCAAAAAATATGCTTATGTAATTTATCTTAAATCAACGTTAATTGTCTTCGTGTGATTATATATTAAGTTAAGATCTTAAATTGTAGTCACAATTTCATACTTTAAATTCAGTTCACATCACTTTTCTCAATATCTATGCAGTAAATCTAATAAAATTTTCCTGAACATTCAAATCCTTGAGGTAACTTTATAAGAAACCTATAGTATTCCACTAATAGTTTTCCTCACAGAAAAAGCAGAATAATAACCAGAACTATCATAAAATAGTTTCATTGTTCTTTATGGTGGAGTAGAAGCACACGATCCCCCTATTTCTACCATTAAAACAAATCATCTTTTGCGATCATGTATCAACAGTCTTTCCGGGACGAGTAATTTGAAATTGTTATCCGCACAGAGCACACTTTTCGCCGCTAGAGGGATACAAGTCTTGTGTGGCGAAATTTTCAGGTTGGCGACGAATCGACTACCTTTCTGGACATCCAGGTGATACTGGGGGAAATAAAATACGATCTCTGCGCTTTTCAGTTTCGCATTTTATACTTCACTCGACAAGAAATAACGGAATGAACTGAATAGAATTATAAATGAGTTTGATTTCATTTCATTTTTCTCATTTGCGAGCTAATCATAATGCCTTTAAATGAGAATCACAATATTTCGATTTGTGATAGTGGGATAGCTTAGACATTGGTTCTCTGCAATTTCTGTGTTTGATACCTATCATCATCAGTACCTTTGCCCTTTTTTTATTACCTAGTCAGTTATTAGGTTTTTTTTCTTATTCTGCATTTTTCTCTTTTTGAAGTTATTGTTTAAATATAATATTGCTCCTGTTTTAAAATTGTCAGCTTTAATCTGTTTATTACGAAACTATCTGAATACCCGTGCTTCGCTACGGAGTACATTCAAATTAAATACGACAGGTTAATGTATGCAATTAACGCCAAAAAAATTATAATGAATACAACGGTCGATGTATGCAATTAATGCCAAAAAAAATATATATATATATATATTTATAAAAAAAATTGTAAAGCATATTTTTATAGACAAAATAATATGGAAGAAAATATTGAAATTAAATACAACGGTCAATGTATGCAATTAATTTGTATGTTTAATATTCATAAAACATATTAATTTGCATTAAATTCTTAAAAAACTTAAATCTCAATTAGTCTAGTGGTTAAATTTTATCTTTTACCGTATTTTAATATATATTTTTTTTGTGAATTTATTTCGTTGTTATGCACGTAACGCAAAATTAATTTTAAGTATCACAAAAAGAAAAGGAACCACGTGATCAGCATTTAATAAATTCTAAAAATTAGTCTTTAAAAATTCACCAAAAGTTAGGAAATGGCGGTAAAGATTCGAAAAAGATTTCATTTTAAATAACTTTTTATGATCTTTCTTGTGATATAAATTTTATAACCCTCAGATTATTATTTTAAATGCAAACTTTAAAGAATTTTACAAAACAGCTTAAAAATTTAATTTAAAAAATCTAAGAAGAATTTATCAAAAATCTTTCTTAGTGCACCCCTACACTATAAGAAGAATCGCCATACAAAATTTCAGCCCTTTAGGTCCAGCTGTTTGGTCTGTGCGTTGTATGTCAGTCAGTCAGTCAGTCAATCAGTCAGTCAGTTACGGAATTGTTTTATATGTATAGATAGAGTTAAATAAGGTGTCAAATAGTCATACAATAAAAACTCATCAAAAGGCTATACTTGCATTGTGCTTCTGTCTATCTGTCTGCTTCTACCAATCTATGTCAGACTAGATTTTAAGTAAAAGTTATAATTTGTATACTGTAAATATATTTTCATATACCTGTATAAAAAATTACTTAGATTTTACACTTTAGGTAGAATTCATTCCTTTTCCTGTCTAATAAAAAATTGGGATAAATAAATACCCGGGCAATGCCGGTTAAGCCGCTAGTATTGTATAAAATATAAGAGAATCTTAACGTGTAGTATGAGAGAAATGTAATTTAAAATGATTCGATTGTCAGGGAGGGATTGTCACGAAAAATTACAAATAATGTTATTATTCTGGAATTGGATGTGCCATAACGTATGTAACACATCCATGCGAGGAGATTTTAAATAAATATCTCTTGGTTATTTCAACTCCATATACCTTAACTCAGTCGTTACTAAGATGAAATTTTATCTGTTGCCATTATGCTGTGGATAAGACCGAATTCACCTTATACTTCTATAGAATGAGTATAAGGTAAATTTAGTATAGATTTTAATTTTGAATTTTATTTTTACTGTTTGACGGATGGAATGAAGTTCTTGCAATGGGAAAAGGCCTAACTAATAATTTAGCCAAAATAAAGTTTAGGGGACGAGGGACCTTTATTTGAGCAAATCTTGTCATTGTAATATCGATTGTGTTATTGTAATATATATATATATATATATATATATATCTGTAAATTAATAGTACCAAAATAGTTTTTTTCAAGTCAAAAATCATTTATGAACCTGCTACGAAGTAATTTATAAAGGGTAAGTGTAGTAATAAACTTTAAATGCGCTTTTCTCAAAACAGATTTTTCAAGGTTTGTAGATTTTTTAAATGCTCCATGCGAAATAATTTTTCTTCAAAATTAATGAAACTGATAAGAAAAAAGCCCTGATACTGTTTACAAAAAATCATTAAATGGTATTTTACACCATTTAATGACAAGAGAATTATTATCTGACCACAGGACCATAGGAAAATAGGTCAAACTGCACTACCTGGGCCACGCCCTCAAGTGCAGGCTTTCAGCCGTGTTGCCAACTTGGGGGTTTTCCCCCTAAATTTGGGGGTAAGTTAGATGAAAAGGGGTGTTTTTAGGGGCCACTTGTTTTTAGGGATATTTTGTGGGAGAAACATTTTTTTAATATTTTGTACAATCGAGAAGCGTTTTTTTAATTAGATTGTAAGTTCCATACATATGTCAATTGTAAATAAACCTCCATTTCATTATCTGTGTATTTTCTATTTATTTAAATTTTTCTCTCAAACAGGATGCCTATTTGGAACCAGAATTTCTTTTAGGAAGGTCTAGGGGGATCTCAAGTTGGTGTTAGGGGGGAACAGGGGGATTTTGAGATGGCGCTAGGGGGAGGCGCTTCGTAGAGGTTGGCAACACAGGCTTTCAGAGAGTAAGCAGCGGGGAACCAACTTTGGACAGAAAGTAGAGGAAAGAAATAAAGTGATTGGAGCGCTCAGGATCCTCGAGTTCAATGTCTTCAGCTGGGATCGCCGAGACGATCCAGCGAGGAGTTCCTTCTGTACCTTCATTGAGTATAGACGTTTCTTGCCTTCCTCCGTGTGTGCTAAGCCTTGCGCTAGTACACCTGTTTTTCTTATTGCTTTTCTTCGGTCCCTACTTCAGTGTCTGTGGCCTTTCGGGGAGATTCTCTCTTGCGGATGTGCGACGGGCCTGATTTAGAGGCAGCCTCCGATATCACGAGTTTCACTCGTGGTATTATGGAATATAAACTTATGGACACGGATTCGACCCCGGCTGATGATACTCTGGCTATGAACACGGACAATGGAACAAATCAACCTATTCTTATCGAACTATCTGAAGACAATGAAAAAATCTTATCAAATTTACAAAACGGACTGATCCCGGAAAATCTTCACGCAACTCTGGAAAAGGCATTACCTCTGGCATACGAAAGATATCGTCTTGGTAAGCATAGTCTTGACCAATCTAACCATACTAACATTTCCATTTCAAATTCTAACAATAACAAAAAACGAAAACCCAATACCCAGGAGAATAATGACGGTTTTAAGACACCGGCCAGAAGATTAACTGCCAAAGATACTATCCCTATTATCCCTACCAATACTGTAACTGTTAACAAATTTAATGCCCTTAAAAACCATATTGAAGAAAACCCTATCCAATCTCAAGCCCCTAAGGAAAATCAAATCAAGATCAATCATATTACGATTGCCAAAACTGATAATTATAGAGAAATTTTGAACTTATTAGCGGGTAAAGACGAAAGGCACTTTCACGCACGAATGAGCGGAGAATTTATTAGAATTGAACCTAAATCAGAAGATGACCATAGGAATATTACTGAATTTCTTAAAGACAATAATATACAAGGATTCATTCTACCTTTAGGATCAGTAAAATTAATTAAAGTGGTCATCCGAGGACTCCCCATTGATATTGAACCGGACGAAATTCAAAAAGAACTTGAACGATTAGAATACCCAGTCCATAAAGTTAATCGCCTCATGAGAGGTAAGAAAAATGAAGAAAAAAAAACCCCTACCACTCCACCAAATTCAACTTACCCCTGCGGAAAATTCTAAAAACATTTACGATCTACAAGCCCTCTTTCACATTAAAATCACCATCAAAAATACAACTCCCCCTTCAAAACCCTCCAGTGCTTCAGATGTCAGTATTATCACCACCATCAGGAAAATTGCACCATGAATCCCCGTTGCGTAAAATGTGCCGGTGATCACAAAACTAGTTACTGTAATAAAGGAGAAGGAAAGTTAGAAAACCCTAAATGCTGTAATTGTAATGGAGACCATGTGGCCAGTTTCAGAGGTTGTCCTGCATTTCCCCACAATAAAGCCGAAGCCAAAAGAAAATCTACAGAAGTAACCCCCGGTTTTTCCTATGCCAACGCGGCCAGATCCAACACCACTAGAAATATCCCTCAAACCAATTCTTCCACTCCCTCCCAAAATTTAATAAATACTTAAACTGCCGAAACCACCCAAATTATTGATTATCCTAACTTTACTGATGGTTTAAATGTCTTAAAACAAATGAAACAAATTAACGACCTCCTTGAGGAAATTAAAGCTGCCTTAGGTACCTCCAATTTAACCCACTTAATAGATAGACTTACCACAACAAGAGATAGAATTAATAAAGGCCAGACTGAAGATGACAAAATTTTTGGCTTCTTCACTGGCATGCTTAATCGTCCGGAAATTTCAAGTTAATGGGTACGCCCTCTCCTTCCCTTGTTGTTCTTGCGTGGAATGCCAACGGTTTACTTTCCAGGATCCGGGAGTTTAAAGAATTTGTAAATGAGCATACCCCCGATATCATTCTCATACAAGAAACTCATCTCAGACCAGAGGATAAACTTAACATCCCTCAGTACACCACTTATAGAACTGACTACAATTCCTACACACAAGCCAAGAGAGGCACCGCTATAATTATCAAAAATACTTTACCCCATCATGAACTTATCATTTCCCCCCTCAAAATTATTAACGCTACTGCTGTTAATATTAAACTAAATAACCTCCCATCATATACTATTGTTTCTACTTATATTCCCCCTGTTCAAAATCCTAGCGACGTCCTTGACGATTTAAAAACTCTTGATAACTTAAACATTAATACTATCCTTTTCGGCGACCTTAATGCTCATCACACTCTGTGGAACTGTAAAACTAATAACACTTACGGTAACACCATTTATAATTTTACTGCGAATTCTGAATTTGACATAATTGCCCCCTCTTCCCCCACTCATTTTTCCAGGTATAGCAGTAGCACTATTGACTTTGCTCTTGTTAAAGGCTTTCCCCATAATATTACTAATGAAACCCTCTGCAATCTCTCCTCGGATCACAACCCAGTTGCACTCACCATTCCTTTAAACACTAATCCTTTAATTATCAATCATTCCAAATTCACCAACTGGGATAACTTCAAAAAAGACTTGCATAACTTACCCTACACCCATCCTGAAATTAATACCCATAACGACATCGATAATCTTGTTCATAGCATAACCAATGACATTAACTCCGCCCTCATCAAAAATACCAAAATTATTCCTCCTACTAATAAAATTCGTACCGACACCCAACTTAAAATTCTCACTAATGAAAGAAATAGAGCGCGTAAAAATTGGCAAAGGAACAAAACCACACATAATAAAACTTTAATGAACAACGCTCAACAAAACTTAAGATATTATATTCATGACAAAGCCAATAAAAGTTGGGAAACTTACATTACTTCACTTGACATAACTGACAATTCCATTTGGAGAGCCGCTAAATGCCTTAAAAATAAACCTAATGTCATTCCCCCCCCTCATTAATCCTAGTAACAATAACTTCATTTATTCTGACGAAGATAAATCTAACCTTATCGCTCAAACCCTTGCCAACAACTTCATCCTTAATCCCATCCCCAATACTAGCATAGACAATACTGTTCAAACTAATATAAACCTTTTTAATTCTATTAATCACCCCACTGCTGAAATTTACATTCCCCCCTCCAGAGTTAAGGAAATAATTAAAAAAACTCCCTAATCGTAAATCGCCTGGCGAAGACCAAATTACTAATACTATGCTTAAAAACATCCCCCTTAAGTTCATTTTCAAAATCACTGCCCTTATTAATGCTATTTTTAAATTGAATCACTTTCCTCAAAGTTGGAAAAATTCTATCATTGTGCCCATAGCTAAACCTGGAAAAAATAAGAACTCTCCTGATAGCTATCGGCCAATTAGCCTCTTAAATACCATCAGTAAAATTACTGAAAAATTCATTGCTTATGAAATCAATAATCATCTCCTCTCTGCTAATATTATTATCCCCTATCAATTTGGTTTTCGCCAATCTCTTTCAGCCCCTCACCAAATTTATCGCATTGTTGAGCATCTTGCTGACTCTAAATTAAATAAAAAATGCACTGCTGCCCTTTTCCTTGACGTTGCTAAAGCGTTTGATAAAATCTGGATTGAAGGCCTCATACATAAACTTATTAATTACAATTTCCCCCCTCATCTTATTAAACTCCTTATCTCCTACTTAAAAGATCGTACTTTCCAAATTAAAATTAAAGATAAATTATCCTCCAAATTAAATTTCTATAGCGGTCTTCCCCAAGGTTCTATTATTGCTCCAATTTTATTTAACATTTACGTTAACGATATTTATCAATATAATAAAACTAATATTGCCATCTTCGCCGATGACACCGCAATTTACGCAACTGATCATAGCCCCAAGTACGCCGTCAAATACCTTAATGACCATATGAAAATTATCCAACAGTGGTTCGACAAATGGAAAATCAAAATTAACACTGATAAATGTATAGCTATTATGTTTACACAAAAAACTAAACGAACAATTGACAAATACAAACTTATTATTGGTAACTCTATTATCCCCTGGTCTGACACCGTTAAGTATTTAGGAGTCACCCTTGACAAAAATCTCACCTGGAGGCATCACATAACACAAATTAGGGACAAGTTTCGAGTTGCTAAACGTTCACTATTCCCCTTAATTGCTCGGAACAGTAAATTATCTATAAATAATAAAATGCTCATTTACAAATCTTTTCTTCGACCTCTTATTACTTATGCAGCTCCGGCATGGTCATATGCAGCAGATTCTCATATTAAAAAGCTTACCGTAGCACAAAATATTACTATTCGACAAATTGTTAACGCACCGTGGTATTTCAGGAATGCTGAAATCCACGAGGAGCTTGGCCTCCTTACTATTCCAAATTTCCTCAAAAATTTAACTACTAACTTCCATAATTCTATTGATAATGAACTCCTTTTAAATCTCGCCAATTATGACCCAATTATTTATGCTCGCCCATTATTTATGCTAACAGAAGACGGCCAAGAGCCGTTCTCTGTTCTTAATTATTTTTAAACTTCTTTTTTTCATTACTTTTTGTAACCTTACTCTTACTTTGGTAAGCAGTTAGCTTTAATTTATTAAGTTTTTCTTATTTTTAAGTTTTTCCTAACTATTTTTTTACTTTGCTCCCATGAGAATCGCTTTATCTACCACATTAAACTTCCTTTTCTCAAGCCACTCCCCGGATCCAAATCCAACCTATCTCTTTTCACCTTTACTCTGGTCATTTCTATGCAAGCCTACGTTGGAAGGCGTGGCCTATATAACGTAGTTACCCCATTTATCTGATGATCTGATGAGACGATCCAGCATCGGGCAAGGACAGCAGAAAGAAATTAATATCTGAAGAGTTCTTCCCGGATAATGAGAGAGAAAATAACTAAGAGAGAAGGAAGATTAAGGATAGCAACCCATAAATTTTTTTTTGTTTTATATTTATTATTATTTTTTTTTATACCTTGACAATGCCAAGTATCATTTTTTATTTTTTAAAGCAGACAAGGGACAAATTTAAAAAGAAAGTGAGAGGAGGGCTCTAGGCTTTTTCCTGTTAATGGGATCGGCATGATCATAATTTGCAAGTTCTGAGAGTAATTCATTGTCAATAGACTTATGGAAGTTTGTAGCTAATTTTTGAAGATAATTTTGAATAGTTGGGAGACCAATCTCCCTGTAAATATCAACATTTCTAAAGTACCAAGGCGCATTAATTATTTGTCTAAAAGTGCTACTTTGAGCTGATGCTAGTTTTTTAATGTGCGATTTTGCACAGTATGACCATGCTGGCCCTCCACAAGTAATAATAGGACGAAGATAAGAATTATACAAGAGCAATTTGTTACTAATGCTTAATTTGCCGTTTCGAGAAATTAAGGGATAAATTAATCTACGAGCTGCTCGAAACTTGTCCCTAACATGTGTTATATGTTGTTTCCAGGTGATGTTTTTATCCAAAATAACGCCGAGATATTTTACAGTGTCAGACCAGGGGAGTTTTAGGTTTCCAATTTGAATTTGATGGTTTTTACAGGTCTTTTTACGTTTTATTATCTGAACTCAGTAAAACAATAATTTATGTCTTATTTATATGCAAAATTTTATGGTATTGAAATAAGTATATACCTTTAGCATTTATGGACTTTGATTTAGATAGCAAACAGGCATAACTGTTAGTGGGGTTGGGCAGTCACAACCTCATGATTTATAAACTATTAATTCAAAAGATCATAAAAACTAACATTTTCCCGATTTTAATACGTATTCTGTCTATACATTTGTTACTGTCTACTCAGTGGGGAAATAGATGATTCTGATTTGTTGAATTTCAACAAATCAAAATATAACTTGAAAATTTGCTATTAGAATTTTTCCATACATATAGATGTATATGTCTGTGTATAATTCTTTGTTGTTGCTGTTGATGTATACTATTCAAATAACTTTAGCTTTCGTCTGGGATGAGTTGCAAAAGTTGTTGGCTTAAAGGTCTAGTTTAAATATAGTACCTTTACACTTATACAGCTGTGTTGGAATATTTCCTTTTCATAATATATGAAAAAGTACGGAGGAATTATGATTTTTTTCTCTTATAATATGGAAATTTAATATTATAGTATGCTAAGTCATGAGCAGTTAACTAAGTATTTATTGTTCAGGGGGTTCTGTATAAAAATTTAATATTATGTAAAATTGATCATCATTGCTGTCATCAGCGGCACATCCTAGTATACACCTAGGCAGGAGCTTTTCCTATGCTGTCCTATTGAGGTAGACTAAACGCCAGTTCCTTTTCTCTATAGCAGAGAAGTCTTAGACAATGCAGTCAACCCATCTAATATATAAAAATGAATGTTTGTATCTCTGTAATTGTATAGATATCCACAGTTTAGGAGCAACGATCGTGAAATTTTAAATACAGGCGTCTTTAAAAACAGCCGAGGGTCTGAAGAACTTCAAAAATCGAAATTAATTACCGTTGATTTTTAATTAATAAAAAACCACAATTTTGAAACTAAATGTAAGCTGTTACACTTTGTGGCATCATCCCTCTGAATATGGAATCCACGTTAGGGTTAGCTGACAGCGAGCGAAAAGATAAAAATAAATAAAATCAAAAAGTTTCAAGTTATATATTAAACCAGAATAATAAATGAAAATAATAATCTTTCAAGTCAGATTTTATACTTTAAGACATTTCGATTAACGATCGTCGTTTATTTTCGCCGTGTTATTTTCTAAACAAACGTTCTCTGTTGCCATTTTCATTTCAGACATTTCTTATTGAAACGATGTAATGCGTAGTAAATGCGTTAAATATTTCTTATCTAAAATTTATATTTTAAAACATTTTAGTGAAATTAACATCGTCTTCAGATTATAAACAGACGTTATTTGTTCCTATTTTCATTTCAGAAATTTCTTATTAAAATGATGGAATTCTCCGATATATTTCCATAGTGGAGATTTAGACACATTACAGAATTAAAAAAAAAAAACCTTTTGTGTAATTTATATATTTGTGTGTGTTTAATTATTTCAAGTGACTCTAAAGTGGGCGTGGCATTTTTTCCACTAGCGTGAAAAATCAGAATAATATTGAATTATTTAATTTTTTTTTTTTTTTGCTCATCAGACGACAGTAGTAGCGAGTGGCAGTAGTTACACAAGTTTGAATTTGAAACATTGTTTTGTTGTTTCCTAAAAGAAGCAATAATCCGTTACTGTATTTTATATTGTTCTTAATTTTATAATTCACGATGTACTTTTAAAAGCATAAAAATTAGTATATCTTAACTAAAAAGAATCAGTCTAAACTTAAGCACAGTTTTGCGATTTATTTACGGTTAACTATGTTTGTGTTTAGCTATTCCATTTGTTTGTTTTAAAAAATTATTTTTTAAAGGTTTTTTTTGGTGCTTTATAGTAAAATAGCACTTTAAAATTAAAAAAAAGAAACAAAAACTTAACTGTAAATAGCATACTTTTTCTATAAATTGGTCAATTTGAAGTAATTTTTATTGAAATTTAGCTAAAATGCCTATAACTGCATAAAAATCTTAATGCTACTATTTTAATTTCCCAAGCACAATTCTAAAAATGTTATAAAATACGCAGCCCTACTTTCCGATTTAGTACAAGAATTTAAAATTGATTTCAGGACTTCTGGGAAAATAAACAATTTTTGTTTTTGCATGTTTTATATTCTATTTACAGTCGATATAGATATAGCAAATTGTCAAATGGAATGCATAGAGTTGCAATCTGACATTTAACTTAAAGAGAAATTCAATCGAGTCTCTTTGTTGTACTCATAAATCATACCTGCCCAGATATAAATATCCTTCACTGCATAGTCAAGCGTTATTCTGGTCATCAACGTTTGGAAGCACGTACATCTGAGAACAACTATTTTCAAGAGTTTCAACTATTTTGAAGCACACTAAGAGTCAAATTCGAACCAAAATTTATTCGTTGTTTTTTAGTATTGATGTGTATGACATTTCCCATCCCTTTTTTATACTATGTTTAATTTTTCATGCAGAGTTCACAAGGCAAAAGACAATTTGACAATTTTACTTTTCAGCTTTTAGTGATGAAAGGCTGAATCTATCTAAATTCTGAGATGTGTATAACATTTCACATGTTTTTTTCTATGCTATTTATACTGTGTTTAGTTTTTAAGTTGACTTTGGTAAACAAACATTCATATTGAACCCCGAATCAAGAAACGAGAAACATAGTTTATGAAGGTACTTCAGATGATATTTGGATCAGTTTAATTGAACAGAGATTTATATGGAGTTTAATAAGGACAGAATGTTTCTATTATTGCTACAGAATCTTGCATTTATGGTGCGTGTAGCCCAAACTGCAGATTTCTGTTAATTTTTTCATCAGTCAGTGCCTTTAACAAATACTTTAATACTTTATTTATAAATTTTTTTGGCTACAGAATCCTGCATTTATGGAGGTATTTATATGGACAGTTAGACATTTTTACTTTTAAGCTTTTAGTGATTTATTATAAATGTATATATTTTATGATATTTATACTGTTATTAAATCTATGTTATTTATACTGTGTTTAGTTTTTAAATTACTTTTTGTTAACAAACATTAGACAATTTGACATTTTTAATTTAAACTTGAAAAATGAAAGGCTGAATCTACTAAAATTCTGAGATGTGTATAACATTTCACATGTTTTTTTTAAATGTTATTTATGCTGTGTCTACTTTTTTAATCAATTTTGTTTAACAAACATTCGACAAAATGACATTTTCACTTTTCAGCTTTACTTTTTAAAACTCTTAACTTTCCAAGAGACAATTTGACATTTTTTCCTTTTCAGCTTTTAATGGTTTATTATAAATGTATATATTTTATGTTTTACTTTTCAGCTTCTTTTGCTACAAAGATGAAAGGTTAAATCTAGATGAATTCTGAGGAGTTAATTATAAATTTATATATTTTTATATTGGATTTGTTAAAAATTATTTGGGTGTATAACATTTCACATGCTTATTTTTCTATGTTATTTATACTGTGTTTAGTCTTTAAATTGATTTTGGTTAACAAACATTCGACAAATTGACATTTTTACTTTTCAGCTTTACTTTCCAAAAGACAATTTGACATTTTTCCTTTTCAGCTTTTAGTGGTTTATTATAAATGTATGTATATTTTATGTTTTACTTATCAGCTTCTTTTGCTCCAAACATAGAAGGTTAAATTTTGCTAAATTGTTTAGATTTTAAATTGATTTTGGATAACAAACATTCCACAATTTGACATTTTTACTTTACAGCTTTTAGTGGTACAATGATGAAAGACTGCATCTAACCAAAATACTGAGATATGTATAACATTTCACATGCTTTTTTTTTGGCTATGTAATTTATACTGTGTTAAGTTTTTAAATTGATTTTGGTTAACAAACATTCCACAATTTGACATTTTTACTTTACAGCTTTTAGTGGTACAATGATGAAAGACTGCATCTACCAAAATACTGAGATATGTATAACATTTCACATGCTTTTTTTTGGTTATGTAATTTATACTGTGTTAAGTTTTTAAATTGATTTTGGTTAACAAACATTCCACAATTTGACATTTTTACTTTATAGCTTTTAGTGGTACAATGATGAAAGACTGCATCTACCAAAATACTGAGATATGTATAACATTTCACATACTTTTTTTTGGCTAATTTATACTGTGTTAATTTTTTTAATTGATTTTGGTTAACAAACCTTCTTAAAATTCCGGGCAACGCCGGGTACTTCAGCTAGTATGATATAAAATTAACCATTCCGAATAATAATCCTAATGTCTAGTTTGACTTTTAACTATTTACTGGAAGGGAGGGGTGAGTATGTTGTACGTTTTGCTTTTAAGTAGCTTTGCAATTTTTACCATGTTTTTATTAACTTGCTTTCTTGTTTGTGTGTGTGTTTGTTTGTCCAGTACAAATCTTGCAATCGATTTTTAACTAACTTCCCGACTAGTTAAACATTGGAAACTGTTAGAATAGCTCAGAACACGATGACAATGCATTTTTTAATACTTTTAGCCATCTTTAAGTAGATTTTTACCATTTTTATTATTTTCAGTTAATTTTGTTTTGTAGACTGGTGCAGCCATCTATTGGCCGGAACGGGAACAAAAAGTTAAACGCAAGTTAACTTCCAATTAACTTCATTTTCTTTCAAGTTGATGGGATAATTCGTCAAAAAATTTTCAAAAAGTACACTGCTGGCCACTGTAAATGCAACACATTGAAGGAAACATGCAAATAACATGAAATTTACAACATTCATTAGCGGAGGTGAGATATGCAAATGACTAGAATTTCAGCGCAGACGCACATCACGCGCGCCTGTGGTGCCACTTCAAAGCGCTATTTAAGGCTTGGAGATTTCGACGATTTCAAGTTCGGCAATTGTGTTTTTCTTGTGTTTTTTTCAAAAAAACGATCAATTACGCCTCGTCGAAAACAGCGATCATCTTTTGATCAAGTATCCGAGTTCGACAGAGGAAGGATAGTGGCCTACCGAGAATGTGGATTATCTTTCAGGGAAATCGGTAGTCGTGTTGGACGAAACCAAACAACTGTAATGCGGATATGTGATCGTTGGATGCAGGAGAGTACGACGGACCGGCGTGTTCGATCGCATCCACCTCAGCGCACCACTTCACGTGATGACAGACAAATTGTGCGCATGGCAGTGACGGATCGCTCAGTCACATCACGAACCATAGCACAGCACATGCAGTCTGAAACGCATCATCCAGTGTCTGCGCGTACCATTCGACGCCGTTTACAGCAGAGTGGTCTGTCCGCAGGACGTACATTGCTTTGTCTACCCTTGACGCAGAACCACAGACGTCTCCGCCGCCAATGGTGCGATGACAGAAGGATGTGGACGGCAGAATGGAATGAAACTGTCTTTACTGACGAGTCACGCTTCAGTCTGCAACACCACGATGGTCGCATTCGAGTCTGGAGACACCGTGAAGAAAGGACGCTGAACAGCTGCGTTATGCACCGCCACACTGGTCCTGCACCGGGTATTATGTTATGGGGCGGTATTGAATATTACTCTCGCACACCTCTAGTACGCATTGCCGGTACTTTAAACAGCCAGCGCTACATCTCCGAGGTGTTGGAGCCAGTTGTCCTTCCTTACCTTCAGGGCTTGCCCACAGCCATATTTCAACAGGATAATGCGCGACCACACGTGGCACGCATTGTCCAACGGTTCTTCGTCAATCTCCAGATTGAATTGCTTCCCTGGCGGCCTCGCTCTCCGGATCTTTCGCCGATAGAAAACATGTGGTCCATGGTTGCTCTACGATTGACCCAGATTCCATCCCCAGCTGCCACAGCAGATCAACTTTGGCAACGTGTGGAAGCTGCTTGGTTTGCTGTACCCCAAGAACTCATCCAAAGTCTCTTTGAATCAATGCCGAGGCGTGTGGCAGCGGTGTTCTCCAACAACGGCGGCTACTCTGGCTACTGATTTTGGCAGGAACCACACTTCACAGAAGTCTATAAATTTAATCATTTGATACTTGGTCAACATGTTATCTACAAAATAAATTTTGTTGTGATATCTCTTGTCTTTGTTGGTGTTGCAATTTGGGTGGCCAGCAGTGTATTTATTAATACATAGAATTGTCAAGTTTATATGATTCAACAGAAAATTTAAAAACATGGTAAATAAAAAGTTCTTTTTATCTTGCAATTATTTTTTCATTAACTTAATTTATTGTTAACGTGACAGCAACCACACATTAGCCAGCATTGTTTGTGATTTCCATTTCAGAAAGTCAGTAAATGATGACAGTAAACATACATTTGTTAAAATGTGATAAAAAATATACTGTTGATTGGGGTTATATTTCACAAGATGTAGGAAAGTTCAACTGGAAATTATAAATTATTTATCAATATAAGGTCTGTGAGATTGAGACTTCCCATATATCAAATTCTCTAATGTGTAACGACTCCCGTACAATAGCGAATTTTTGGCCCGTAGAAATTCCGTGAAGACCAACCAACACGCGCATAATTGATGTTTGTGCGCATAATTGATTTAGACAGCTGGAGACAGACAGTCCTGGCGACATAAAGACCGGAAGTGCTACCGACAGCTCGCGGAACAGTTCGTCAGCTACAAAAAGGAAGTTTGGAGGTGCCTATTCGTCTGGGAACGTAACTGAATAAAGGCGGCGTTTTCCAGACATTTCGAGAACGTTCAGCAATGGTATATAAAGTCGCCGAACGCGGATTCGTTGCTAAAAGAGACGCTGGAGCCGGACAGAGTGACGCTGGAGCCGGAGACAAGGAGATACTGTCGGGCCTAGATAGACTTGATCTCGGGGATTTGTTCACTTAAAACAATATTCAGTTACAACGGACTCCTTAATATGTATGGGCAATAAGAGCTCATACCGTACTCGGGAAAGAAATCTTGTTGGGCTCCTATAGTACTTTCAACAGGCCCCCAAACTCGGAATGATACTACGGACTCCTTAACTTGTATAGCCAACGCGAGCTGTCACTATACCTAGGGATAAAATCTTAATGGGGATCCTACTGGACTTTAGCAAGGCCCCAAATTTCAGAACGATATTCACTTTCAATGAACATGTATATTTAAAAATAATACTTAAAAGGTTTTGAGTTGACCTGAGGAAATTAGGTCTGAGAAAATAACTAACAATGATATACACTTTATTATTTATAATATTAGTTGATATGGAAGATGAGAAATGAAAAAATGTTGTCAATTGGGAGAAACTGTTATACAAATTTTGAACCCCCGATTTTGAGAGTAAAATTTTATAGTAGGTTTCGTTAGGTTACTAGAGATAGATAGTGTAAATCTAGAAGAGTAACAAAAGCTTATACTTCAGACAAGCAGCTGAAGGATTTCATGTGAAAATAAGCAAACCAAATAAATTGCAAGACTGAATTCACCTCAAATCCATAGACTACAAAAGTTTTCTTAGGATATGGGTAGAACTTTCAGGTTTTATTTTTTTTAATAAAAATTCAGTAATATTTCAGTTTTTTGTGAAATGTAAGAATTTTTTAAACCTGTGACATTTTAAAAAATCTTTTATGTTTTAAATTATTCAATGCTGTCATTTAAAGATATATTCTAAATCAAAATTTACATTCTCAAAAGGATACAAATATTTAGTTATTTTTCCTTTCATGCTATAGAAGGCTGATATTGTTTGGGAATGGATTGAACTACGTCCGTGTAGACCTGAAGTACGTGTTGACACCACTTTTGTTGAATGCAATGGAAAATACAGATTGGTATGTGTTTTAAATACATAGTGTTATAATTTTGTTTATATTTGAGGCAAATTGACATTGGGTTATAACTAAAACCTTTACATGTTTTCAGTTTTCTTCAGTAGTATACTGAAGTTGAGAAAGGAAATGACGCACTATTTTTAAGAAGAAATAGCTCTATTAAAAACAGAAGTCGTATAAGATAATGAAAGTATAAAACACGTTACAGGAAAAATTCTCAGGGCCAATTGAAATTATTAAAATGTTTAGAAATCGAAATGTGCTGTTAAAGATTTAAAGGATCCGAAACATATAATAATACACGCTGTTATGTACCATGTATTATGATCTTAACATAACTTGATACTAAGTAACCTTAACTGTAACCGTTCTTCTAACTGATTTGTACTATGTAGTAACGTTGTTGTCATCTCACAACTACGTATCATGCTAATGTCCGAATAAAATATCTATCTAATTTCATCTAGCCGTTTGCATTCTTATCTACACCAATGCATTAAAGTATATAATACACGCGAAAAAAATTAGGATTGGGACACAAAATAATGACAATTTGTCTACCGACAAGAATTAATATAATCTACATATGACAAGTCAATGCAATATTAAAAAGACACCAGTTGGTACACGGGAACAGCTTCCCAATTGTCCCGCTTGCTCGCCAAGCCAATTTTTTCGCGCCAGCCTTGGCGTCATTGTGTTTTACGCCAGCCCTCCGATCGGCAAGTGCGTAGGACTGGTTCTTAAACCCCGCGCCTTCGCGCTACTCGTGAAACACAGCTTATTTATTAAACGTTCTCAATAAAATAAGAGTATAAAGAAATTTATTAATAAACTAGATGTATTACCCGGCTTTGCTCGGGAATCAGTTTCTGTTATTATTTTTTTTCAATGTATAGCCTCATGTTATGATGTTCTAAAGTTTTCGCTAAAATTCTTTTGCGGTTGCAAATAGCATTAGTTTGTTGTCGGTGCTGTCGTTGTTCATCGCTTTCCTCTCCTTTCCGTGTCGAAGCTCGAAGACGATCGTATGTTCGACGCGTTAAAAGTTTCTTCATCAGTCTCACTGCTTAGGATCAGTAAAATTCGAATTCTGTTGCCTTCGAGCTCTTGGGAATGTTTTTTCTTCAGATTCTTGTGTGCGTCTAAATGCATTTTGAATTCTGTTGGCTTCGCGCGCTTGGGAATGTTTTTCTTCAGATTCTTGTGTTCGTCTAACTGCATTTAGAATGCTGTTGGCTTCGCGCTCTTCTGTGTTTTTTTCATCACATTGCTCATTTCTCAACAATCTTTGACATTTTGCCTTTACTTCTGCAGGATTAAAAGTTGCTCTCCTCTTTTTGGGCATTTTAAAGCATTAATTTAAATAACGTTTAGATAGTCAATAACGTTTGAATGGATTTATTATTATAGAAAAAGAATCAATAATGTTTGAATGGATTGAGATCACATTCAATATTAAAGCACATCAAATCTGATAATTATTATGGAAAAAGTATATACACGTATTTCATGCTCGGAATTCTTTCTCAAAACTAAATCGTCTGCTACGTTTCAATGCCACTTTCAGACATTCTTAATTATAATATACACATATTTCATGATTGTAATTCTTTCTCAAAACTAAATCATATGCTATGTTTCAATGTCACTTTAGTTATATAAATCATTGCGTCAAGTCTAAACGCACGTGTTTCTAGCTAAGTCAACGTGTCCTGCAGTATATTTGAGTTTGAACAGGTAGCTTGGGATTGTTTCAATTCGTGAAATTTATAGATAACACATTCATTGAAAATGAATGACTTTCCATCCTTATATTTTAAGTTTTAAAAAAGAAATATACCGGCGTTGTCACGTATATGAAAATTATACATCAAATTCACTCTTGTATGCGCCAATATATGAATAAATCACGTTTTTAATTCATGTCTATTTATTTTTACGAAAATGTTATAATTTAATTGGCAACAATGAAAGTTACAATGGCTTTGAACAAAAATATCCGTTGATAAGGCGCAAACTTGTTCTAACATAATTCGGGAATGGAACGTCGTAGCGGGATGAAAATAATCTATAACCTTCGTGCAAGTTCAAGCAATAAGTTGTCCAAGTTTCATCGCAATCGGATGAACGGTACGGCAGCGCATAAAATATGAACAAACAAACAAACATTCATTTATATATATATATTGTAGCGTCATGACAAGGCTGATAAACTCTCTGAGGCATTTTGAAGAAATTTCACAACTATTGATCCATACCAAGAAAGACAGAGTTCTAATTAAAAGCGAAGGCCAAATTTTTAAAACAAAAACTCAACAATTTATTAACAAAAATAATTAACATTTAAACAGTGCAACATATTCAATTAAAAATCCCGTGCATATTCACAATGTACGGAGCCTCAAACACACATCCGCACAGGCCGCGTGCTCTAGCGTCTCTCTCTCATGTCTGGATTTTCAGACGGGGTGGAGGGTCCGGCAGATTATCGGCTGACAGCTCTTCTTAGACGCCGAACTTTATTACATTGCAGAAGCGTTAAGATAACAGCTTTACTCGCTGCATCTGTGGGACACAACGTTGCTTAATCCCCCCACGTGTTCCGAACTGGTGGGAAAGAACAACACATTCCTTGAAAATCACGCAGCTGTGTTTCAAGCTCTTGTGGGGTCTCGAGAAAAAAATAAGACCATATTTCCAGTACGCTGCAATATAGATAAAACTTACTTGTAAATAACCGGTGATGATTTTTTAAAATATTGAGGTTCATTATTAAAAACATCGTTCTTCTTGAAGAAAAAAAAGCTCAACATAGAGAACATTTCCTTAGAAATCGATAAAAAAGGAGACTATTTCTAGAAATATCAACTACAAATAACCTATCGGAGATACCGTCCGATGTAAGTTTACCACCGGTTTTTTTCAATCCTACTATAACAGTCTAACTCAGGGATTTCCAACGGGGTCCAGGTTGACCCCTTGGGGGTCAATGGAATATTAAAAAAGGTCTCTAGTATTCCAGGGGTCTATTGGGGGCGATGACAAATTTTTCTGTTTTAAAATTTAATTTAATTTTATAGGAATGTTACGTTAGTAATTGTGACTATACAATGATAAGCAATTTCAGGCCAAACATTAAAAAAATTGTATCAATGCATCAAGCACAACCACCACATTAATTGAAATCGAAGTTTTGTGGAATT
The DNA here is from genome assembly GCA_907164885.2 of Dolomedes plantarius. NCBI lineage: Eukaryota > Metazoa > Arthropoda > Arachnida > Araneae > Dolomedidae > Dolomedes > Dolomedes plantarius. Next base: position 94,634,699 of record OU015490.1, read on the forward strand.
ACGATCTGTGTTTCTGAAATCTTGTTCGTATTTGTGAAATTAAAAATGAAGATAGTTACAAAAATAATAAAACATAAACCTAATGAACCACTTTTTCTAACTTTTTGTTCATATTTGTTAGGAAAAACTATGGAATTGAATAGACCAGTTTTTTTACCCTGACAACTTCACTCCATCTACTCGATCTATCTATTGGTTTACGGCAGGGGTCGGCACCCTTTTTAGCTAGGAGGGCATATTTCCGAAATGCGGGAATACGGCGGGCACAACTGGGTGTAGAGGAGGATGGGGAAGGGTTAATATTTAAACATGAAAATTTTAATGCGACATAAATTTTTAATACATAAATTAAAATTTTAATTTAAACAAAATAATCTTAAAATTGATAATGCAATATTTGACATTGCAAGTTTGCAGCCAACTCGTTTTAATGTGGCACATAAGTTGAATTCCCAGTTTTCAGTCAATGGTCCAAGTAAGTGCCAGTGGGGCTTGATTGGTACTTTGATTTTAAATATTTCGTATTAGAAAACAAAGAATCACAAGCACAAATTCTTGGTATTAAATTCTTCCAGTAAGGAATCAAAATGTTTGACAAACTAATAGGCGGTAGCATTTCCATCGCAATAATTTTCTAATTTTAAATTTGGGAAATGTGATAAATTATCTTTCTCAATATGCGGTTTTTTAGAACGACAATTTATCTTTTAATGCATTTATCGTACTTATCATAGAAGCAAGGGGAGAAGGACTCTGTCAAGAGATCAGGCTGCTAAGTTTTTCATTTTTATGGTTTTGTGACTTTTATGTTTTTCTTCTACAATTATTCATTACAAGTACGAGCATTTGTTGTTGAAATATCGAAAAATTCTCGAAATTTGAACGGCGGTCACCCTAAAATTGTTTCGGCCGACCCCTGCTTTACGGCATTTAAACTTCAAAAAATAATATGCCTATGTTTTAATCTGACCTATCAACTATATTTATACAAAATTTCAGCTCAATTGAAGCAATACTTTTTCACTTATAAAGGAACAAACATAGGCCTATTCAAAATAATCAATAAATTTCACAGTTTCAATGAAACACACTGATTTTTGAATAAAGTTCAATAATTCAAGTTCGATTTACGCAAATTGTGCATAACATTGTACATGAATTCAAAAACATAAGTTTATAAGTTAAATAAAGTTCTGTAATATTATACCCATAAATTTCCAGTTGATAGCCAATAAATTGTAAATCTTTTTTACCTTAAATGTCCAATAAAAAGCGTAGTTCCAAATGTAATTTTCTTCAATAAACCCTTAAACGTTGCCAATTTCAAAAATTCTTTTTGTGTTTATCAATACCTCCTCCACTTGAATCTTTAAAATATTAAATGCTTTACTGATAATAAATGAAAATGTAGTTTGATGTGTTGCTATGTTTACTTGACTATAGTTGATAAAGAAAATTGAAATGTTAAATGTTTTATTGAAAAGAAATGAAAATATCTTTTGATGTGTTGCTATGGTTACTTGACTATGGTTGACAAAGGTGAAGCATCAGCTCAACATTTAGGCCCCTAACTTTCTTTCTACTGATCAGATATACATAATATATAGTCTATGTCCATTTGGAATTATGTACCTTTCAAATAGTGAAAGAATTTTTCAAATAGGTCCAGTAGTTCCAGAGATTACCTTCCACATACAAAATCCGCTCTCTCTCTTTATATATTAGTATAGATTAATATATTATGCTATATATACAGGGTGAGCCCATAAAGTAACCTTGACAATTTTTTATAAATAAGAAAAATATTACTCGCCTTCAAATAAATGTATCTCCTTCAAAATAATCGCCAAAGAAGTCTATACAATTTTTCCAACGTTTCTTCAAGTCATCGAAACACTGTTTATAGGCGTTAGAGCTAACCGTTCGTAAAATACGCGTAACATTTGATTTGATAACCCAGACGTTTTCAAATCTCTATCCTTTCATGGCCATCTTAAGCTTCGGAAAAAGGAAAAATCAGCTGGCGATGAGTCGGGAGAATGTGGTGGGTGATTTATCACTGTAATTGATTGCTTAGCAAGATATTGTTGTTCAGAAATTGGTGTATGGGGCCTAGCATTATCGTGTAAAAGAAAGCATGCCCAGAATCAAAGAGTTCCTTCCTGACTCGCCTTATCCTGTTTCTTGATCGAAAAAGCACCTCCTTGTAAAAATACTGATTAATTGTTTGATTTTCAGGAACAAATTCGTGGTGATTAAGTCCTTTGTAATCAAAAAATGCAAAATCCATGAAAGGACAGAGATTTGAAAAAGTCTCTGATATTATATCAAATGTTACGCGTATTTTGCGAACGGTTAGCTCTAACGCCTATAAACAGTGTTTCGATGACTTGAAGAAACGTCGGGAAAATTGCATAGACTCCTTTGGCGTTTATTTCGAAGGAGATAAATTTATTTGAAGGTGAGTAATATTTTTCTTATTTATAAAAAATTGTCCGGTTACTTTATGGGCGCACCTTGTATGTATAAATATGCTATGTATAAATATATTCAGTTAAAATAAAATATAAAAAAGAAAGAAAATCAGTTTAAAAAACATACAAATTTCTCACGTGGAAAAAAAATCGCAAAAATGTTTGCAATCTATTTCAACTTAATGGTTGGTTGGTTGGTTGTCGAGGACATGGTTAGTCAAGCTGGATGGCACCGTGAGCGGTCCACACTGCCGCAGTTCTCTGGAGGCAATTGTCAGCATAAAGGTCCTCTTGGGGACAACCACTAATATGCTACATTGCAACCATTATTGCAGGGCAAGAGAAAACATGATCATATCCCAGTTCGATGTCGGGGCAGTTTTTGCAAGTCCTGCTTCCATCCTGTTGAATTATCATCCCTCTGAAGTGCTGAGTTCTCAGTCTCATTAAGGTTTTTGTAAATTTTCTGTTGGCGTTTAGTTCGCAGATCTGATTTTTATTTCAATTACCCTTTTTTTCTGAATTTAGACTTTGTAAGGTATACATAAGATTCGATTCACAAGAATCGAACTTTTAAGTAAATAGATTAAAGAAGCTGCTTGAGATATGCTAATTTTGGCATACGCGCTTGGTATAAATACCAAGCAGCTTGATTAAAGAAGGAGGTTGATAGATTAGCGAGTTAAGAGTTGTTAGGAGTTGTTATGAAGCAAGAGGGAGCTACGAGATAAGCAGCTCCAGGTGCTAACCTGCGCTAGTGTTTAGGGGGCCCAAAGTTTACGTGACAGAACTGCTGGTTGACTTTATTGTTCGTGAGTATTGAAAAGTATATTGTTCTTGAAAGCTGTATTTATATTCCCGTACTAGTAGTACGTATGCTTATTGTTGAAAAGCAAAACCTACATGTGCAAATATTTAAATAAACATTGTTTCATGTATAAACTGTGTTTGAATCCAATTCATTTAGAGTGCCACTTCAAATTATATACACCCAAGTCTGGGTAGAAGTAGCAATTCTCTATAACTTTAAAACTGAGTTAAAGTCACAAAGTGTGACAGAATGAGGAGATTCCTCATTTAGTTGTATCGTTTCTTTAGCCAAGGCTTCAGCAGCCTCGTTACCATGAATGCCAACGTGTGCCGGTATCCATTGCATGATGCAGTGTTTATTTTATTGATTCATTTGGTCCAGAGCATTATGTATTATATTTGTTTGTCTTGAGAGACCATGTAGAATTACCTGAAGGGATTTCAACTTAATGTAAATGTATTATATTAATATAGTAAGCAATTTACATACAGGATGAGCCAAAAGTTCGTAAAAACTTTAAAATTTTATAAAAAACGTAGAAATTATGATAAAGAAGTGCGGTTTCCAAGAAAGGACTCACAAGGAGGTCGAATTCTTTTTAGCAGCAAAATAAAAATTAGTTAAAAAAGTCACCGGTAGAAGGCGCTGACGAACCAAAACACATTGAACAGGACAACAGTACGTTCCATTCATTTATTCTTGCTATAACAATTGTTCAACATGACCTCCAGAACATTATACAACACAACTAAGGCGACTCTTAACTGCTTGACCAACAACGCTCGATCATGTAATGATAACATTCTGAAAGCGAATGAGAAATCCTCGTCTATCACGGTCATTTATTACAAGATTGATTTGCATAATTTTGCTGAATTTCTCGCACGTCAGCGCCATCTACCAGTGACTTTCTTTTTGTTGATGCTGAAAAAAATTCGACTTCCTTGTGAACCCTTTCTTGCAAACCACACTTCTTTATCATAATTTCTTCCTTTTTTATGAAATTTTAAAGTTTTTACGAACTTTTGGCTCATTCTGTGTGATGTCAGGCGATGCTATTCGAATTGAGTAAGGTTTTTTTGCAGGTCAGCTGACGCGCCTGTACATAGAGTTTAAAGTGCAAAGAAGAAGGGTATGAAGAGAAAGTCCTGCGTAGGCAGTGGGGAAGTGAGGAGGTCTTGTGGAGCCTGCCTCGGAAGTTGGTTAAGAAGGGTAGTAGCCATTTAAATTGGCTTTATAGAATTTCGTTCGTGGCGTGATATATGTATTTTTGGTGTGTGTTACGTGTCATATATGTGTGTGTTTAATCAAGAAATCTCAAAGTGTTAAAATCGTCATGTAATAAACTTATTTTTGTGTGAACCCTGGATTTGATAATTTGCTACGCAGTGTGATTATTCAGCGTTTGGATGCATGACACGCTGTATGTATAAATATTTTATGTCTAAATATATTTAGCTTAAATAAAATATAAAAACTATAAAAATGAGATTAGAAAATCGTATAGATACCGAGCACGGGTTAGTTACAGATAATCCAATTGCAGTCAAGCAGCAAATACAGTAGAAAAAAAATCTGTGCACTGACTTTTGACCTTCTGAACCTAGCTTACTATTACAGCAACCCTTGTGACGTATCTCGTTGAGGCGGGTTTTACGAGCCGAGAGAACGAGCCGCGCCACAAGGATTGGCGCGAAATCACCTTGGCGAGCAACCAGAGTAATATGGAATCTTAGCCTAGTTGGTTTTCTCTCACGGACTGCCCAAAAAGTCGGCTTATCAACTTAAATTTATATAGATAATCTAGAATAGCAAATTTTTTTTGGATCCATAAGAGAAATACATAGACATATAGAGTAAGAAATTTAATTAATACATGGTAAATAAATAAATGAAAGATTACTTAATAAATCAGAAGATAAATAAACAAGTTTATAAATACAATGTCAAAGTTTATAAATACAATGTTTATATGTTTCTGTTGAATCATATAAACTTGACAATTCTATGAATTAATAAATACTTTTAAAAAATTTTTTGAGGAATTATCCCATCAACTTGAAAGAAAATGAAAATAATTGGAAGTTAACTTGCGTTTAACTTTTTGTTCCCGTTCTGTCCGATAGATGGCTGCACCAGTCTACAAAGCAAAATTAATAGAAAATGATTTCAATTCTGCTTAAAGATGACTAAATGTATTAAAATAATGTATTGTCATCGTGTTCTGAGCTATTCTAAAAGTTTCAAATGTCTAGCTAGTCGGGAAGTTAGTTAAAAATCGATTGCAAGATTTGTACGGGACAAACACACAAACAAACAAGAAAGCGAGTTAATAAAAACATGGAAAAAATCACATTAGTGCTCAATGGATAAAACTTCATTCAGTAACACGTGCAGATAATAATAACACTTTAGATTGCCGACCCAGCCATAAATTTCAATAAAATAAATCAAATAATGCTTTATAAGTATATTCTTAATTATACAAGATAACTTTTAGATAGATGGATAAATAAATTGAGAAAGTTCTTACCGATGTAGCTAGTGGGAAAAAAATATTGTATTTCCGTCAGCAGTTCCCGCTAAGAACAAGTGTTGTCAATTTTAGGGATGAAAGATTGGAGTCTAAAGTTGATTTGACCAGCGAAAACCTCCACAAATTTGGCTAGAAACCAGCAAAAAGAGTTTGGTACCAACGCCAAGCGTTTCTGCGTCACGGGATCACAGTTGAGCGTAAACATATTTTCCTGGCTTATGTAAAACCATGAAGCTAAAAGAACGAGCGAAAGCTTCAAAGGGGAATTCCTCAAAAAATGGACTGATTATAGTCGCTCATCGGCAGATGGTGCGGCATGTAACAGGGGTACCGATTTTTCATTCAGTTATATGGACGCGTGTTTTTGAAAATTATTTTACAAATTTTTTAAAAATATTCTGTGCACCGATATGCCAATATGTTTTGCACCTGGCTGTACTAGTGGATATCGATCAGCAATAAAAAGAAACAAAGAAACTGGACAGAGAAATCCTAGTTTGTTTACTGCTCCAAAGGTAAGAACATTATTATTGTTTTGGTTTAATATAAGATGTATAATAGTGAGAAAAAAATACAGCTGTTATGCTTTAAGCGAGGGGTTCTCAACATTTCAGGCTCTGTGCCCCCCCCCCCTTTGAACACTGATATGAGGTCACGGCTCCCCCCTCACACACACCACCACCGTAATATGTGGTCAATACAAGTAGTACAATCGGAATTTGTAACTGGAGCTGTTTATTTAATGAAAATATAGAATAGATAATTTCAGACACAAAATTTAATATTACTACACATATCTTAATTTGGAACATATTATTATTAGAACATATGAAATCAAAGAATTAAATACAAATCAAATATATTTGAGGTAATCAAGTATCTAAGTGAGGTTGGCATGTAATACCAGTCACTTTCACAACATTAACGTGAGGGCTGGCACTGTTTGTCCTTGACAAGTTTTTGAATATTAGGTTGTAACTGTGACATAGCACACCTCAGGCCACTTTCAATGTCCAGCTTTGCTCGATATTTTTACTTTACGTATGCTAATGCTGAAAATCCAGATTCACAGAGATATGTGGACGAAAACTGCACTAACAAACTCAAAGCTTCCAAAGCAACTTCTGGATAAACAGGAAAATAGCGTAACCAGAAATTTTCAACATCCATGTTTTCGAATTCCGCGTTTGCTTGAGAATCACATTTTAGGTCGATTGCCTGTTCCTGAATATGTCGAAAATACGTTCCGGTTACATTGTGACCGCAAAATTGAATACAGTAAATTACAGATAGTTTTACTTTTCATTTTATTATATTTTTTTTTTGAACTCGTGCCTCCCTTGAAATTCTTCTACGCCCTCCCAAGGGGGCGCGCCCCCCAGGTTCAGAACTGCTGCTTTAAGCGAACACAAATTTAAGACAGCTTAAATTCTGCCGGAAAGGAGTGTGCTTTATTTTTCAATCATCCCTATATCCCTATTCTCAACTCTGCGCTAATGTAAAAAAATTAAGAAAACAATCAAAATTATAAAACAAATTATTTATTATTAAATTTAAGCTTTCATTTTATATTACATTTGAACTGAATTATTCTACTCAGTTAATAATTTAACAGAAAAATATCCTTTATTATACCACTAAAATTAAGTATGATATTTAATCTAAATGTATTTCTATTCAATTTGTAAAGTTATTCCCTTGTCAATATTAGTGAATAATGTTGTAAATATCTGCAATACCTGTCATGTGTAATTTTTTTTTCAAATTTATCTATAGTAAATTGTATATCAAGCATTCAATTTTTATTTTATGGTAATGTATTAATAGTGTATGTTGTTAATTTCAATTCTTTATAATTATGAAATACTTATCTTCTATTCAACATATTTTGTGGTTATGGCAAATTAAGATACATGTCTGAACTAAAGCCATAATTTTTTTTAATTGTTCACAGAAATAAAATATTTCCAATTAACATTTCTACTTGAAATTAATTTTTTTTTCTGCTAACTATTACTCAAAAATATTTAATATCTGTTAATATTTTTTTTTTACTATGAAAGCTTCATAAAACTGGTGAATATGCTGGAACCTTAATATAGACATTAATCACAATTAAGTTAGTTTCCATAAGTAAATAAGCTTTCATTGTATGATAAACAATGTTGTCAGTATAAATGCTTAGGCAAAATCTGCTGTGTATAATTTAAAAAAAAAAAAATATTTTCCGATCTTTTTACTGTGAGTACAATAAAACCCATACTTTGTGAAAATACAAAAATATAGCTGATTTGTCCTTGTCAATGGTATTTGGGTTTCTTTCTTTTTAATCCATTGAAAAAAATGATTTGTATTCAGTAATTTACCAACTTGACGGTTATACCTCCAGTTTTAAAAAGTGTAATCTGAGATGCTTTGATGGATTTTTTTTCCAAAGGAAGATAATTCAAAGTATTGTGTGATTAAATACTGAATTGACTTAGTATTTTATTAGTCCTGATTAGAATTTATTTGTGATTATTGATAGAAAATGTTGCTTTTCTTTTTAAAGGCTGTTATGTATGATGTATTATTCATACTTATCTACAAATAAAAATATTCTTTTATAACTATGTGTGTGTGTGTGTGTGTTTGTTTTGGTTAATCAGTAGTATTTCTCACATTTTTTTCCAGAAGAGATTTCCTTCACAATTCTTTTCTGTAATTTCATTTCCTTAATTATTCAATTATTACAAAATTCTGAACTCATTTATTCTGAAACTAATACACAATTATTCTGAAAAAGTTTATATAATGAAGTGTGACTCTTCATGTGACACATGTTTGTCATCTCATGTTTGGACATTGCATACTGTGTATCTGCAGCTAGTGTGTGTTCTTGTATGTGAACGCAACTAACTTGCTCTAGAAAATTATGTATCATTATTTACTCATTTCTTTTAAAAATTTTAATGAAGTTTAGAAAAAAAGGCAGTTCAAATGCACATTTTGCATGAAAATAAACAATTGTTAAGTTGAATAAATAAATTCATATTAAATCCGCACTATAAAAATAAAAACTTGTTACCTCATGAAAAATATGAAAAATCCATATTAAAGCGCATGGTTTCCGTGTATAAGCGGCGGAACGATCGGAGCGTCCGCCATCTTGTGGCGACTACCAAATGTGAGACACTTTTTTCACTCGGATCTATTCCTCCTGTAGCTTCATGTGTAAAACTCTCCAAACATCCCATCGGTTTGGAAAATCAAAATTGCTTGTCGCTACTGCTGCCATCTATGTCTAGAAATCTGAACTATTTTTATAAGAAAAACTAGAAAAGACCAAGTTTTGATTTTTTTTTTCTTGTCAATCTTTTCATTTACATGAATTTGCATTTAAAATAAAGTAGAAAATAGGAATTTTATTTTCAAATATTTTACTACATTACAAAATGAAATTAATATTTATTCTGGTTGCATTTATTAAGAAATTTTATTATGCTTTCATTTTTCTAATTCTATCTCTAACTATCATTCTCATTATTATTATTTAATTATGATGAAGCAATTGTTAAATAAATGAAATTCAATTTATATTTTTATTCAGGCCAGGGTACGCCGATTTAGATCAGCTTGATTAAAATTAAAATTTCATTTTCATTATTTTAACAATATAATTTTGTATTGATTTAAAATAAAATAAAATTTAAATAACCTACTTGTTATTTACATCAAATAAGCCAAAATAGAATAAAATAAGAAAAATAGCTTGCTTAATATACTGCAAGGAGGACTTATACAAAATAGCTTGTCTAATATCCTTTCATATTCCCAAATTTAACTATTTTTTTCCCATGGGAGCGTTCATCACAGAATGACCCATATTCACTATATGGGTCATTCTGAGATAAAGGGAAATTTTATGTCCTTGACCAAAAAATTGAAACTTATTGAGTCTAAAAATGAATGTTTTAAATTCATTTTAAGAAATACTGTAAAGAACTGCAATGTGCAGCAGTTTGACCACGGAAAAAATAATAATTTGAAAATTTTAAAAATTTAAAAATTTGAAAATGTCATTACCATGGCATGCCTCTAACTTCAAATTTAATAATTCAAAATTATAGTTTTATTAAACTTCATCACCTTGGATTTATAAACCATGAAGATCTCAGACAATTGTAAAACGAAGTTTGCTGCAATCCCCTAACAGAAAATTGCTTTTTTGGAATGTGTTCAAAAAGTTCTTCAAAGTAATTGATGTTTAATTCCAACGCAGTTGAAATGTTAGATGATATAAGTTATTATATGCTTCCATAAAAGGTATTGAAAATGTTATTTTTCAGTAACAGAAAAAGAAAAGAAACGCAGTACCATTGGAAAACTAATTTACCATTTCACAGAATTTATTCCAAAACTATTGAAGCATGAAAGAAATCATAGTCATCAATATGAAGCTTTTACAAATTTGAAAAATAATATTTCCAAACATGAAGTAGTTTTTCATGCAGATTATAATGAAAATTATTCTTGTAAATCAAAGGCAGAACCCCAATCTTTTCATTTTTTTTTTGGTTCTCGAAATCAAGCCATCTATCTATATCAGGGGTTCCCAAAGTGGGCGATACCGCCCCCCGGGGGGCGGTGGAACGATTCAAGGGGGCTGTAGTAGCCCGGGATGACTATTGGGGGGCGGTGAACGAAAATCGGGGGGCGGTGAAAGCATTAAGAAAAAAGACGAGACAATTCTAAAACATTCCGTAGAAACCGGACACAGAGTGTACGGGAAAGACCTAGGCAGGAACAATCATGTATCCTTATACTTGTTACGTATCCAGTGAATTAATTTTCCATTTTTGGTCTACTGAGCATCTTGGGTAGTACCCCTCATTCTGTATTTTGCACCACTTGTACTTCCATTCTCTTCTTAATGTTGTATTAAACACTAGCCCGGCTTCGGCCTTCCGTCCACCAGACAGACGGCTTTGAATTGTTCAGTGAGAGGGAGAATTTTCATAACAGACACTAATAATTTGCAGTCTACCCCGACCCCACAAAAAAAAATTTGTTATTCGTATCAACACCCACCACCACCTGGTATGATATGAGCATACATGCATTACAAAACGATAAAATTTCATGTGCCTGTCTGGAATTGAATTCTAACGGAACAGCATTAACCTCTTGAGAATCGAGCAAAATAAAATTAAAATATTTTTTTGTAATTATAGTTTATTAAAACAAACGGGCATTAAAAAGCTTGTTTTTCAAGAAATTAATGAATTTAAATTTTTCTAATATTTCAGGGGAGCACATCCATTTTATTGGATGTTGAGGTCATAAACACGATAAATAATGACAAACCCGCACAAAAACGTTTAAACAAAAAACTTTATTTAGGTAAACTAATAAACTTTATAAAATTAATACTAAGTTAATTATTGAATTTTAAACTAAAATTTAATTAAAAAGTTAATTATTGAATTTTAAAAGTGTATTACTAATAGTTAATAGCAGTTAATTACTTATCAATTTACATTAAGATTCATGGAAAACTTCAAAACAATTTCTTTCGGCAGTAATACACAAAAACATTTTGCAAACTGTACCACTAAAAGCTGTAATGTAATAATGTCAAATTGTGGAATAATTGTTAACCAAAATCACTTTAAAAACTAAACACAGTATAAATAACATAAGAAAAAAGGCATGTGAAATGTTATACGCATGAATAAAAAGAAAACCCAATAAAAAAATCGCACATATTCTGCTTCACAATCCTTAAAGACTTGTTAGAACAGCAAAAAATAATACAATCAGCATTTTTTTTTTTTTTATAATTAAAGAATCGTTGCCATTCTGCAAGTAAACGATAATCAAAATTGATGCGCGTTATAAAATAAAATTGATATTTGAAAACGAAATTTCAATTCCCAGTTTCTGAAGTATATTTGTGGAGTGATTCCTTAATCACTCTTCACTTGATTAAAGGGACAGCTTCAAAGTGGAAACTCTTCGTTTCAAATAGAGTTTCAAAAATACAGTCAGGAACTGATCCTGCTAATTGGCATCACTGTAGAGGAAAAGATAACCCTGCGGATTACATATCTTGAGGAGTGACCGTTGAAAGGCTTATGTCCCGTCCGGTTTGGCTCAAGGACCTGAATGGACTTAGGAAAAGTGGCCAAAAGGCTTTAATCACGAAATTTCTCCAGAAGTATCTTGTGAAAGAGGAACTGAACTAGATTAAATATCATCATTCGGTTGTGAAGTTCAGTCAAATATGGCATAGGCTCTTGAGCTGAACGAGTAACTTGCGAAAATTATATCGTGTTACATGTTGGGTACTATGATTTATCTACAACACTAGAAATAAAAATAAACGATGCCAAGAACTAAGTGCTGAAGAACTTGATGGTGCCGAAATGAATTGTTTAAAAACCATTCGGAGAGAAGTTTTTGTTGAAAAACTGACAAGGCACACCAGTTTCAGAATTAGAGTGAAGAAATACTAACCAAAGCGATTCAGCCAAATTTTTTCCATGTTTTTATTAACTCGCTTTCTTGTTTGTTTGTGTGTGTTTGTCCAGTACAAATCTTGCAATCGTTTTTTATCTAACTTCCCGACTAGCTAGACATTTGAAACTTTTAGAATAGCTCAGAACACGATGACAATGTATTATTTTAATATTTTTAGCCATCTTTAAGCAGCATTGAATTCATTTTCAGTTAATTTTGTTTTATAGAATGGTGCAGCCATCTATCAGCCGGTACGTGAGCGAAAAGTTAAACGCAAGTTAACTTCCAATTCTCGAGCTAAACGTTTGATTACGCATTTGATCATTTTCTTTCAAGTTAATGGGATAATTTATCAAAAAAAATTTTTTTTAAGTATTTATTAATACATAGAATTGTCAAGTTTATATGATTCAACAGAAAATTTAAAAACATAGTATATAAAAAGTTCTTTTTATCTTGAAATTATTTTCTTTTTGTACATCCAATGGGTAACGGAAAAAAAATGAGCAGGTGTGCTTTCAATTCTGGTGACTACAGTCAACAACAAAACAGTAAATAAAGACTTTTGAAAGAAATACGTCGGTTATAAGATAATACATCTAGGTATACCTCAAATTTAAAAAAAATAAGAAAAATTTTGAATTGAAATTCTTTCGATAATCTCAAAGGAAAAAATTCTGATCCAGAAACCTAAATATCCCATCCAATTTGTCGTCTCAACTTAGAATTGCCCTGGCGAGATACTGATCTCCCAAAACTGAGATGAGCCTGAATTGTGCCAACTCATCCTCCTTTGGCGAAAGTAAGCAATATCTGGTCCAAAAATGTTTAAATTATTTTTAAACCCTTGCCCAAATACCCAGCTTACGTTATTCTAAACACATTTCTTTCGATTTCACGAATTAACAAATACTTGATTTAAAGAGGAGAAAATATCGTCTAAATTTTCTCTAAAAAATAACTTCTACATTATCTCTATGGGCGGGGAGCGATAATTCTAGTCTCCAAAGCTGATATTGACGTCATACTTTGATTGCGTATTTCGTTCAGCATAATCGTTTTCACGGTAAAATAATGCATGTATCCGTGTAAAAAAATTTTTTCATAAATGTTCCCTATGAGCTTTATCGTGGGAAGTGACAATTCTTGTCTCCAAAGCTTGGAAAGTGACGTCACACACTGACGGATTACATTTTATAGTCAAAATCGTATTCCTGCTAATCAATTAATTGTATATATGAAAAAATTAATCGTAATATTTCTATTGAATGGACGTTAAAATGGGAGGCGACCGTATCTCTAAAGATTGGAAAGTGACGTCACAAACCAATGGAGTACACCAACGGTACATTCATAATCGTATTCACACTAATCAAAAGTATCGAGGTGAAACAACAATCTCCTTTTTCTATGAACATTAGCATGGGAAGCAACATTTCCTGTCTCCAAAGTTGAACATGACGTCACAATCCGATAGCACATAATTTTTAGTCATAATCGTTTTCATGCCAAAAAAATGTCATGAAGCAAAAATGCTATGCTATGCTATGCTATGCTATGCTATGCTATGTATGTATGTATGTATGTATGTATGTATGTATGTATGTATGTATGTGGCGCGGTAGCCCAGTTGGCAAGAGCAGCTTGACAGTTATTTCAACGTCCTTGGTTCCATGATCGTCGCTGCAAATATACCGAGTCGGACTCCGACCCTTGTGCTGATAATTCAAAACAGGAGCCGCACCTTCATCGCTCATAGCCTTCGGGACTTGATGTGTTAGACTGTGGGTCAAGGGGCATAAGTCACAACAAAAAAAACACATGTATGTATGTATGTAATTAAAGTCCTCCGAATTCAGCTATATTTAGCCTTTCATCATTGGAGAAAAAAAAACACTTGAAAAGTAAAACATAAAACATATACATTTAGAATAAAACACTAAAAGCTGAAAAGAACACCAACATTTACTGATAATTTGAAATATGGTACTTTTCCGTTATAAGCACTACAGTCATTTTGACACCAATTTGGTGCATTTTTAAAAATTGCCGCAACGAGGGAAAAGTAACGCGAAATAATCACACTAATAACTGTCAAATTACAGTATTAAAATATACAAATCGTGAGATTCAAGGATCACGAGACGATATGAGGACGATTATTATCGTGGTCATGGAGATAAAAGACCTCATGGAATGCCGTAATTTAATTCGCCTACTTAAGTTTGTAAGGAATTTAGAATCCGTCAGAAAATCTGACCGTATTTTTATGCAATGGATTTTAAAATATGGAATATGCCAAAAGATGAGCAGCAACGTTTGAGTAACATCCGGAGTTATTTTGAGTTATTTCATTCGCCAATACGATGTGTTGTATCTGTGCGTCGCCAAGATTAAAAATGCGCCAAGTGTAGTGCTTATAACGGAAAAGTACCAGAAAAAAAATATATCACAACGGTAATAAGAGAAGTAATTTGCCACCTTCTATCACTGACAGCTTTTCCTTGGGGCAAGTATTGATATTTGGCGAACAGTGAGTCTGATTGGCGACAATCCTAGCCATTGGCCAGACGATAGGGTTGAGATCCCGTTGACCCTCACTATTGTTACTTTCTACCCCTCAAGTGACTGCTTGTTGCGAAATCAATTTTTCTTAAAATTGCAGTGAACTTGTATCTAGATTTAGTTGAATTTGAAAGTATAACAGCAAAAGGTATTTATAATTCCTTTTTTGAATCTCTTGAGAAACAAGGAATGCCATAAAATTTCTTATACAACCTTTGCCCAGAAAGTTCGGTGAATGAGGTCATAGTGCTCACGGTCGTAAGAGTTTGCAACCGGCGCATACTATGCCGGACAGGTGTAGACTGGTCTTAGTTCCTGAGTGGCGGCGCTGCGAGTTAGCTTACCGTGTGGAAACAGTTCATTGTAGAGTGAGGGTGTTGTGCGCTCGGACGAAATGGATCGGGACAAAATGGATCAACGAACGAATATGCCGTTCTGTTTCAAACTTGGAAAATTAGCAAAAGAAACTCATGAAATACTGCTAAAAGTTTACGAAGAACGTTCTGTCACCTTGAAGTGCGTGTATGAGTGGTTTAAACGCTTCCGGGAAGGGCGGGACACCATTGAAGACTCCCCCGAAGCTGTCTGCCCGCAACTGCAAGCACCCCGAACAACGTACAGAGAGTGAAGGAATTGTTGTCCAAGGATCGTCGTGTGATAGTGTGAATGATAGCGGAGGAAGTGGGAATTGGTCGTGAGATGACCCACCTCATACTGACCCAGGATTTGGGCAAACGCAAGATTTACTCCCGACTTGTGCCCCACACTTTGACGCCGGAACAAATGTAAGTTCGGCTTGACGCCTGTGGAGACTTCATCGACATGGCGGATCGAAACCCAAATTTCCTGAAAACCATTGTCACGGGTTACGAGAGCTGGTGACTGAAGTTCGACCCCGACGAAAAGCGTCAGAGTATGGTGTGGCGGGGTCCAGGGTCGCCGAAAAGCAAGAGGGTGCGAAGTGAGAAATCCCGCATCAAGACAATGGTCGTGGTGTTCTTCGACTCTGAGTGTCTCACCCCTAAAGAATTCCTCCCTGAGGGCACCACATTAAATGCCTCTAAGTACGTGGATATACAGAAACGTCTGCTGCAACGGATCAATCGGGTACGCCCCGAGTGCGCCAAGCAAGGCAACTGGACCCTGCTTCGCGTCAATGCCCGGCCACATACTGCCTTTCTGGTGCAGCAGTTCCTGGCCAACAGGCGAGTTGTGTCCCTGAATCACCCACTCTACTAGACTTGTCTCCCCCGGACTTTTTCTTGTTCCCCAAATTGAAATAAGCCCTGAAGGACCACAGGTTTTCGGAAATTTCGGACATCCAACGTAATGCTACGACCCAGCTGAAGGCCATCCTTAAAGACGACTACGCCAGGAGTTTCCAAGACTTGTACAGCCGTTCCCAGATGTGCATTACCGCCTACGGGGATTACTTCGAAGGACATTAACAGCTGTTTCATGTAAGACAACAATCCATTGTAACTATAGACACATTCACCGAACTTTCTGGACAAAGGTTGTATAATAATTTAGTAAGTATTACATGTGACGGTGCAACAATTTTAATGGGTAAGAAGGAGTAACCGAAGGAGGAATGAATGAGAGATCGATTTTCCTCTTTGATAATTTGGCACTGAGCTAATCGCAGACTCAAACTATCAGTTAATTATACTGTTAAATCTGTTTCCGGTACTGAGAGATTGAAATAATTTATTGACAAGTTTGTGCTGTACAAAGTATGTGGGGAAAATGCTAGATAACTAAAAGAGTGTGCGTGTTAGCTGTATTGAACTAGAACTTGTCGAATTTTAACCACGCGGTGGGTTGCATTAAGTTTTCGAATAGTTTCTGCAGGTTTAAATAACTACGAGGCTTTGGGGAAATATTTTCAATATGCGAACACTAATTACTCGAGTGATGCTAAAGAAAGATGTACATATGAAGGATTAGAAAAGAAACTACAACATAATTTATCATAGATTTAGGACTAATATGTGATGCGCTTCAAGAATTGAGTGAATTAAGCTTCGATTTACAAGACCTTGATCTTGACTTGTATAAGGCGAATGAAAAAATAAAAACTGTAGCACAGGTTTTTAAAGAAAGACAAAACACTCCCGGATCATGCGACAGATATTCTGTAGAGCGGTCAAAATTTGAAGTTTTCATGGAATTGAACTTCATGAAGGAGGTTGTAAAAATGACTCTCCCATCAGTCCAGAAGAAATTTATGAAACTTTGAAAAATTCATAGGAAAATTGATTGCTTGAAAGTGAAAATGCTGAATTAGTACGAGCGGCTAAAATACTTAATATGAAATTATGGCCTGATGATATTGCATCGCAATTAACATTTGGAGATAACGAAATGCGATAACTGTCTACTAAATTTAAATTAAATGAGAGAGAAATTATGAGCTGATTTTGTGATTACACTGCTGGCCATTAAAACTGCAACACCAGGAAGGAAAGCAAATAACAAAACTTTACTTTTTGTACGTATACAGCATAGTAGGAGGAAAACATGATTAACTTTGTGGGCAATTTAGGGGTATACAGGGTCCGAAATTAGTACACACAGCTGCCGCCTCTGGCAGCTAAAACGGCTCTAACCCGGTTAGGCATCGAGTCCAACTGGGTTTGGATGACAGATACGGGCAAATCATTCCATGCTGCTTCAAGTCTATGCCACACTTCATAGATCGTAGTGGCTGGAGATCGGTGGCAGCCCAGTCTCTCAGCAACCCGTGGCCTAGTGTTTTCAATGGGTAAGAGATCTGGTGAACGTGCTGGCCAGGGCAACAGTTGAACACTCTAGGCAAGTCAGGACACAACGGGCACCATGCGGTCTTGCATTATATTGTCGAAAGATGACGTCTCCGAATATAAGGCACAGCCACCGGCCTTAAGATCTCAGAAATGTAACGCTGGCTGTTCAGATGACAGACGATGCGAACAAGAGGTGTTCGTGTCGTGTACCCAATGGCTGCCCATACCATCATACTAGGTGTAGGGCCCGTAGGACGATATCGAATACAAGCGGGCCACGTACGTTCTCCTCGGTGCCTCCTCCAGACACGGAACATGTTGACGCTTTAAAGAGAGCTAGTGTCCAAAGAAAAGACAATAAGCATGAACAGTTGGAACATTTAAAATATGTTTCGGTTCATTTGTTGTGTCGGAGAAATTACACCAGACCAGGAAGTATAAAAATTGATTTAAAAAGAAATGCAGAAATCGCGTCAACATCCCAAAGTGAAGAGCGCGCGGTAAGTTTACGATCTTGTTTACCTCAGTTCGATTTTTGAACAAAATGTTTCTTTTGTACGGCAGTGATAGACGAAGAATTCAAAGCAAGACAAAAGAAAAAACCAACTGACAGGCGAAGAACTATATACGAAGTTAGGAGTCTCGAAATGGAAAACAAAGTTCTTGAAGCTGCAGAGAATAGACATGACCAGTGGGGAGAGGAAGTTCAGTGTCGTAAAATAAACGTTGCTGATTTAGTTGCAGCTGATGCGATTTATCACCAAGAATGCTTCATGACTTTTTTTCTACACACTGCACCAATCAGAAAGAGAGGGCAGCCTGAGTCGGATTACGTCTCAGCAGCTGTAGACGAAATATCCTTCTTCCTTGATAATAATGACGACTGTCAATTCTCACTACCCGAACTCAAATATCAAATTACAGGGCTAGTTCCAGACGACATCACTTTGAGAAATAAGTTCAAACAAAAATACGGGGATGGCATTATTTTTGCTTCAAACTCCAAAAAGGTTACTCTCATATGTTTACGTAATAGTGGAATGAAAGTCTTATCAGACTCTTGGTACGACAAAAGGATACGAAATGATCGTGAGGAGCGTCTACGAATAGTACAAACTGCTGCAGCCATAATAAAAGAAGATATCCAGACACCAGTTTATGACACTCATTGCTACCCTCCAAGTGATAACTTTTTCAGAGATGTGAACAAGGGCATTCCAGAAAGCCTAAAATCTTTTTTGGAGCACTTGATTATTAAAAAAAAGACTGCTAAGGCGGAAAAAAAAGTCACTTCAATAGCTCACGCCATTATATCAGCGCTAAGACCACGATCATTTGTCTCCTCTGCTCAATGGTATTGCTTTATTTTTGTACAAAAAGGTCTGTTCCAAGAATTTAATAACAATGCTCTCGAATTTGCGATTTTGGTCTTCTTACTATGAAGCCCAAACACTTGAGATGTAAGCCATAAATCATCCACACCCCCAAATCCGCGAGGGATCATTCTGCAAATTCGTATTTGACAATGCAGATTTCAATGTGTCGACAATCGATGGCCTGAATGCGTTTCATAGCATGGGGGACATTGCTCCAGCGTCAGCAGTGGAACCCGGGACGAAGATAAAAAAATTAACCGAACTTACATCCGCATCGACCGTAGGCAAAATGGGAATCATTCCTCTGGAAACGTTTGAAAATTTTCGAGGGCCTGGTTTAAAAACAATTACTATCGAAGATTTGAATGTCTTAAATCCTTTAGCGGAAGATTTACCACTGCCTAAGCCATCTGATATCTCCTGGATGTGTGCTAAGTGGTTAGGTCTTCCACAGATACCTGAATGGAAAGGATTTTTCCATTGTATAACCAGAGACCAGCCTTGTGAAAAGACCAAAGTAATACCCCTTCCTTTTGTTAATTCCCCACCAAGCAAGTATGACACCATTTTCACTGTGCTGAAATATGCTGCCCAGCAGTGTGTTAAAATGCACCAAAAGTCTTGCATACTCACGTTTGACCAACCACTATATATTAAAGCTCGAGAGATAGTCGCAGCAACATCCAATCCATTATTATCAAGTTGTATTGTGAGGCTTGGTGGATTCCATCTTTTAATGTCATTCTTAGGCTGCATTGGGTACATAATGGCTGGAAGTGGGTTAAAAGAAATAATCACTTTGATTTATGCACCTACGTCAGTAGAAAAAATGTTGCCTGGCCATACATACGCTAGGGCCGTCCGAGCTCATTTATTGACCCAAACAGCTTTAGCAAAAATCATTTTTGACGGCATGGACATATCGGATTTGGAATGTAAAAATCTCCGTGAGTTGTTTCGAGATTTTGCTACTGAACCACCATCGCAAGAAACCTTAAACGCACACACTCAAATACGAGCCATCAAAATTAAAATGAGGAAGACTTTGGAGCACCTGAAAAAGAAAGACCCAACTACCTGTGGGGCTGGAAGCGTCAAGAGAAAATTCTTGTGCCCATCACAACTATGGATGCAGTAGCTCCCGATTCAGTTTTAAACATGGTGTTTTGCAACTGTAAGACTGACTGTGGAGTAAGATGCGGATGTCGGAAATCATGCATCAACTGCACAACGGCCTGCAATAATTGCAATGGGGTATGTCAGAATGGCATCAGCCCTGTTGATGATGACGATCGAATGAAAGAAATTGATGAATGAGCCGATGCTAGCGGATTCATAGACGATCTATACATACCTGACGAAGGGCAGAATCCCGTACCGAAAAAAGCACGTAAATCCTGAAGTAGGTAAGCTTGAACAATTATTCGCAATGGAAATCTGATAGTGAATACCCCCAAGTTTACTACATTCATGTATAAAATTAATAATGATTAATTATCTACATAGCCAAAAACATTAAAGTCTATTTTCTTGTGTTTAAAGAATGCCAAAATGCGGGAGAGGTTAGAAATTCAAAGAAGAGCGCCTGCAACGAGACTTTGAAGCTACCTCCATTATCAACGGGCATTTTATAGTCAATATCTTCGTTCCTGTTAGGTTTACAACAAAAATGTATAAAATCGTTTTTGTACATAATTTAATGTTTTTTTAATTTTTGAAATAAACTTTTATTACGTAAAGTTAATATATCCCTAGTTATTTGAAAAAATACAAAAAACCTTCCCATTTAGTGTAAAACTAATTTGGCTGATTATGGTATGCACATGCGCGGGTATTTTCCCCCACCGCGATGGGGAACCGCGCTTGCGCGTCCCAGGTGTGATAGTGCAAACTTCTGTTGAGGACCCCAAGAAATCTGATTAATCGGATAATTTTTTTTATTTATTTATTTATTTTTTTTTTTTTGGGGGGGGGGGCTTTTTTCAGGAGATTATTTTTAATTTTGAAGTACGGTACAAGTTTCAGAATTTTCTTTCGGAGGAAATCTAATGAATAATTTTCTTTTTAATTTTGGGGGCCCCTCCGGCAGTTGGGGGCCTGGGGCAAAGTGCCTCAGTCCCCCCCCCCTCTAGGCGGCCCTGTCGGAATCTACAGTTCGATTCTCTTTTAATCTTTCCAGTAAGTCTGACCAGAAACGTAAATTTTGAAAATGAGATTTACTTTTTTCGTGAATTTTTAAATGTTCACTTAAGTGAAGCCAATCATTAAAACCGTCTTGATTACTTAATTTAGTATTTTTAAAGGTCAATGGATTACTCGTGTCATTGAATATCTTACAACAGAAGCAAAAAACTCCATTTTTCTTGATAGAATACAGTAACCAATCTCGCTGAACCTTTTCACCATTTGACAGAATTCGAGTGAAATATACATCCGAAAACTTACGTCCACTTTTGTCTTTAGGATACATAGTTTTATTTTGAAAATGCATAGGACCTTTTTCGACTAGTTCTTGCACCTGGGCTGGAGATAATATACTCGGCCAAAGACCTGGATCGTTAGAGAGAGGCGAATTCGTGTCTTTGGATGATTCGTCTTGCTTATTCGAACATGATGGTACCGAGTGAAACGTATCAGACCTTGAATCACCATTGGCTTGTTTTCCTAATTCGGATGGCAACTTCGATATTGATGGAGTTGGAAAACAGTTGTTATACTTCTCAGTAGCAGTACTGTCTTGAAAATCGGTGGACTTCCGAAAAAAGTTGGTAATTTTTAAATTGTTCTTCTCCAAGTCTTCCTCCCGTTTACGCTTGTTAAGCAAGTTTTGATAACCAGACAATTTCTTTTTTTCTTCTCTGGCCATTTAAATAAAATCAATAAAAAGTTAACAAACACAAAGTTTTTTTTCTATAAAAAAATTATTAAAGAAAATTCAAAATATAAAATTTTGTAATTCAGTTGTTATTTATAGCAAAACATGTTATCTGCCTTTTTTACAAAATGTACTTATAAGTATTTTGCCATTTTAATTTAAAACGTCGCGTAAATAGTACATAGTGATTTTTAATAGTACATAGTGATTTTAAATAGTACATAGTGATTTTTAATAAATTTTCATTTTTTACAACTAAATTCACTATACTTACCCTATTTGTGACTATTTAATGGGAAGAAGTACCTACATTTTGACAAAAAAAGCAAATAGCGTGTTATGCCATAACAGTACTGAAATATTATAACGCCAGATTTCGTTAAGTATTTAAAATTAGAAAAACTGAACGTACAATTAAAACTATGTAATTTTTTAAAAGCTTTATTATTAAAAACTACAGGGGAAAAAGACGTAATGTCACATACTATCAATAACGAGAAACATCCATTATAAAATTTAGAACTTCCAAGGATTCTTAAACACTATATGTATCAAAACAGGGTTGAGGTGATTTAAATCAGCTAAAAATTATCTAAAAAATCACAAAATAATGATTTTTTTTAAATTGTTGATTTTTGATTTTTTTTAAATCGTGATTTTTATCAACCCTGTATAAAAATAAAGTGAATCAATTTTTATTCATAAAATAAAGGTATCTGTATTGAGTTTTTGAAACGATTCTAACGGAAAATGCATTTTTATGAAAAATAATGTACAATAAACTTGAATATTTTTCCACCCCAAAAAGAGGGAATGTTAAAAAAAAAATTATTTACCTAGTTCAAAAGGAGGTACCTCTGTCCAGTACTCTGAGGTGCCTGAATAATAAAAATATACACTGCTGGCCACCCAAATTGCAACACCAAGAAAGACAACAGATATCACAACAAAATTTATTTTGTAGATAACATGTTGACCAAGTATCAAATGATTAAATTTATAGACTTCTGTGAAGTGTGGTTCCTGCCAAAATCAGTAGCCAGAGTAGCCGCCATTGTTGGAGATCACCGCTGCCACACGTCTCGGCATTGATTCAAAGAGACTTTGGATGAGTTCTTGGGGTACAGCAGACCAAGCAGCTTCCACACGTTGCCAAAGTTGATCTGCTGTGGCAGCTGGGGATGGAATCTGGGTCAATCGTAGAGCAACCATGGGCCACATGTTTTCTATCGGCGAAAGATCCGGAGAGCGAGGCGGCCAGGGAAGCAATTCAATCTGGCGATTGACGAAGAACCGTTGGACAATGCGTGCCACTTGTGGTCGCGCATTATCCTGTTGAAATATGGCTGTGGGCAAGCCCTGAAGGTAAGGAAGGACAACTGGCTCCAACACCTCGCAGATGTAGCGCTGGCTGTTAAAAGTACCGGCAATGCGTACTAGAGGTGTGCGAGAGTGATATCCAATACCGCCCCATACCATAATACCCGGTGCAGGACCAGTGTGGCGGTGCATAACGCAGCTGTTCAGCATCCTCTCTTCACGGTCTCTCCAGACTCGAATGCGACCATCGTGGTGTTGCAGACAGAAGCGTGACTCGTCAGTAAAGACAATTTCATTCCATTCTGCCGTCCACATCCTTATGTCATCGCACCATTGGCGGCGGAGACGTCTGTGGTTCTGCGTCAAGGGTAGACAAAGCAATGGACGTCTTGCGGACAGACCACTCTGCTGTAAACGGCGTCGAATGGTACGCGCAGACACTGGATGATGCGTTACAGACTGCGTGTGCTATGGTTCGTGATGTGACTGAGCGATCCGTGACTCTCATGCGCACAATTTGCCTGTCATCACGTGAAGTGGTGCGCTGAGGTGGATGCGATCGAACACGCCGGTCCGTCGTACCCTCCTGCATCCAACGATCACATATCCGGATTACAGTTGTTTGGTTTCGTCCAACACGACTACCGATTTCCCTGAAATATAATCCACAATCACGGTAGGCCACTATCCTTCCTCTGTCGAACTCGGATACTTGATCAAAAGATGATCTCTGTTTTCGACGAGGCATAATTGATCGTTTTTTTGAAAAAAAACCCACAAGAAAAACAAAATTGCTGAACTTGAAATCGTCGAAATCTCCAAGCCTTAAATAGCGCTTTGAAGTGGCGCCACAGGCGCGCGTGATGTGCGTCTGCGCTGAAATTCTAATCATTTGCATATCTCACCTCCGCTAATGCATGTTGTAAATTTCATGTTATTTTCATGTTTCCTTCAGGGTGTTGCATTTACAGTGGCCAGCAGTGTAGATACTGTGATGGCTCCAAGGCGAAGACGCTTCACTGCTGTACCCCGGGCGATCCCCTGCTAACTCTCCCGGCGTCGACTGGCCAAGACTATTTCCACAACCCAAGAAGGGACTCGAAAAGAGGTGTTTAGTGTTACAAAAACACTTTATTCTTTTCTTGATATGTTCACACAGAAGTGCAACTGTACATAAGTCATTACAATACGCAAATGCAATCTGCCTTGCGGTTTACACAGGCCACAGCCAGTGGCATAGCTAGAACTTTTGCCGCCCGGGACGGTCTCCAATTTGCCGCCCTTTCTAAGTCAATCAATTAGTGGTTTTTATAAATTAATAAACATAAATAAATAATTGTAATTGAGACAAACTATAGGTGGGGAACTTTTTTACCATTGGATGACATATTTAGATTAGGCAGTAATAAAGAAGGCCGCTTAAGTTGATATACCTATAAATGCAACTTTTATAAAGACCACAAGAAACTTACGGAGGTCGCAGTTTTCCCACCTATGAGACAAAACATATACCTAATTTATAAAAAAAATTCCATAAAATATGTTTTATTTTATATTTTTATATTTATAAATAAAAATAAATAATTTCATTTATTTTGGATAAACAAACAAATTGTACACATATGTGTATGTAAACAAAACATATTTATATATTTAATTTTCTAACTTTCATAGTAGAAAAATCGTGTATAATGCTCTCAAAACGGTGGTACTAAACATGGAGTAGTACAAAGAACTTCTACTCGACGTCGGCACCATTGATGTCTGTATCCGAGCAAAATTTTTAGAGATAATTTTTTCAAACCTACATTGACTTGACGATGAGGAAAAATATTCGAAATCATATAGTAATTCATAATTCGTAGAAATCGAATAGAAAACTTATGAATTGAACAAGTGTTTTTTACAACTAATACTAAATAAAAATATGCCGCCCCAAAATATGTGCCTCCCGGTGCGGACCGCACCCCCCTAGCTACGCCACTGCCCACAGCCTAAAATCAAAAACGCACACGCTTCGACTGTCCTGTCGATCCACGTGGCCCGCTGACGAGATCACGTCAGTCCTCTAAAAGTCCGGCGAACAACGCCTCTCCAAATCTGTCACCAAAAGCCTCATTCAAGGGCTCGTAGTCCCTTTTTAAAACCTTGCTCCCTCGCTGAACTGGTTCCTGGTGACGTCAACCCTTCCGGCGCGGAGCCTTTTTCCACAGCCAGGCGACTTCCTAAGACGCTGTCACACCGGTCGCGCCGAGCGTGACCTGGCATGAAATTGTCTTTTCATCCCCACAAATCGTTTGGGGACAAAACCCTTTCTTGACCAGAGTTTCACACCTGACACATTGTCGAAGGCGCTATTCCTACGCTACCACAATACTTTTCTACTAGATGACGGCATTAACTCAATTTTCGATATTTTGTGACATTCTTGTTTTTCTCCTGTAGTCTTAAATTTATGTAAAGCTGATTTGTTAATCACTTACCTTATTTTTAAATGATTTTTTACAATCAATCATCCTTATAGAAAATCAAGCTCACCGGATCACAGCTCACGACAAAATTTATAAAATTAATGAACCTGCACTGACCACGAAAGCGTTTAAATAAACCAAACTGATTATATTAACACTCTCAAACACAGTTTATACAAGAAATGGACTGTAACACTAATTTCACTCACAAGAAATATTTATTATCAAACACAGCACTGAGCTAAGCTAACACTTTGGTAGCCATTGCTCCACAAAAACATATACTACACTTTTGAAGTTCGGCGTGGGGACGCTACCAGCCACACCCTTTTACACACTTAGGTTGCGGCGTACATGAGTTGAGCCCACATGAGTTGTGGCCTTAACACCAACATTTTGCAAGCTTAAACATGAAAACTAGGTAGAGGATTAGTATAATTTCACCACCGTTCTGGCCGGTCAGTATTGGTTGATGGCAGATAATAAAATTTCACCTCTGGTATTGATAAATAATCTTTGGTTTTATGTAAATTTGTTGTAACAGAGTTTCAAAAAATTTTTAAATTTTACTTGACGGCGCCGTTGTGCGCCGCACGACCTTGCTCATATGGACGGCGCGTCCCTGGGAGTGAGGTAAACAAAAAATGGCTTTTACTTGTTCTCTCTATCATTATAATGGATTTTATTTCCCACTTTTCCCACAAGAATTGAAAATATTACAAAGCAGGTACAGTCAGAATGCTTTGAATACGGATTTACGCCTGTCCTCCTTGGCACTTATTTCTAATGAAAATGATCTCTCATCATCTTTGGACTTTTCACTTTTAATATACAGTTTTGCTGCTCAGAAAGCAAGAAAAATTGCTTTATAACCAATAAATCCATACATGTAAGTATTTGTTTTTAACAATTTACACTTTCCAAATCGTGTAAATAATTTTTCCATTGTTTCATTATTCATACAAATTGATAAATTTTATATTTTAGTGGACCAATTGTAATTTCAAGCATAATTTTCTCCTATTGCCTTCCGAATCGTCATTTTGAACTTTGGATCCATGTATTTTGATGGGCCAAATCGTACAAAACCTCTCACCAGCTTAATGAGTTTTTCATCATCCATATCAAATATCAAACATAAATAACTGTATGTAAATTATATCTTGAATAGCCACTTTTTACTTTCTGCCATGAACGAGAGACGGCCGAGCAGTGAACGACTTCCTGCTTCGAATCATTGGCGTCGATTCTCGGCCGGGAATTGGCCGAGAATCGGACGTGTCACGGAGCAGTTCCATTGAAAAACAGGGAGGAAATGATTACGACGACTCGTCGCGCGCTCGGATGGTTCCCGTTACGTTCCCTTCACGTGCCTATATAAATCGACCTTTATTCGTTGTTTTTATTGTTTCCATTCTCTGACAATGATTGCTGAAGGGAGCGGGTCCCTAAACCGACCGGCTAGTATTACATACAAGAAGGATTTATTATAAAACTATTGACAAATATGTAAAACAAGGGTTTTGCACTATTTCAGGCAGCTTACGTCAGGATCCATGCAGTATATGAGCTCATTAAAAGCCAATTTTTAATTATATTGTTATGTTAAATCCTCCAGTTAAAAAGATTTACTTCATATGAGATTCACCAACAAACCGATATCGGAATAAACTAGACTTTTACCATTTTACCAAAAATATTGTAAAGTACTTTCCAACACTGAATAACCTATTAAGAAAGATTGACTGAAGGAACCTGTAACGAATATTGTTTTGAAACTTTCAGCACCATATCCAAAATATCCTATCATTTTGCTTTTACCAAAAGTGTTGATATTGATAAAATGTTATAAAATAATTTTTTTGCAGAAATATAATATTTTTAAACTTTAGGTGTTTCTAATCTATATATATAAAACAGTACCGTAACTGACTGACTGACTGACTGACTTATAACGCACAGATCAAACCGCTGGACCTAAAAGACTGAAATTTTGCATGACGATTCTTCTTATAGTGTAGGGCTGCACTAAGAAAGATTTTTGAAAAATTCTTTTTAGATATTTTTTAAATTAAATCTTTTAGCTGTTTTTGTAACTTTTTTTAATTTTGCATTTAAAATAATAATCCAAGGGTTATAAAATTTATATCACGAGAAAGATCATAAAAATCCTTTTAAAATCAAATCTTTTTTTTTAATCTTAACCTTCATTTTCTGATTATTGGTGAATTTTTAAAAATTAATTTTTGGAATTTAATTTATTAAATGCTGATCACGTGGTTTGTTTTCTTTTTGTGATACTTTAAACTAATTTTGCATCACATGCATAACAACGAAATAGACAAAAAAAAATTCTTCCTAATGCGGCAGACGATTGGACATTATCAAAGAACATATTAAAATACAGTAAAATAAATATTCCTCAAACTGTACTTTATTAACTGAACTATATTCTTAAGTCTGTTCTATTAGATTTAATTTGAATATTTTCTTCTACATTATTTTGTCCATAAAAATATCCATTACGATTTTTTTATAAATATATTTTTTCGTTTTTTATATCAATTGCATACATTGATCGTTGTATATATTATAAATAAATAAATAAATATATATATATATATATATGTGATAATATTACTAACTACCTATAATCGCCCATTCTGTACTTCATCTCTGCCATGGTAACCCGTCCTTCTTGTCTTGGCGTAAACGCTTCGCCTTCCCACATACTAACTTCCTCCGCCAATTCTGGCAACCTCTCTGACCTAATTCTATTTTGGCGCGCTTTGCGAGAGACTGGACTGTCTCGAAGGGAGTAAGATGTGTTGCTTTACTGTTTAATAAATTAGTCTATTCCTGAAGCTGACTTTATTATTTTCCAGCCACGATGTATGCTCCTACTCCATGAGATGTCCATTCCTGACATTTCATATATATATATATATATATATATATATATATATATATATATATATATATATATTTATTTATTTATTTATTTGTATATATATATATATATATATATATATATATATATATATATCTATATACTAGGTGTACCCGTCCAGGCGTTGCTCGGGCAATGTAATTACCAATTTTTTAGTAGCCTTGACCCTTTGTTAATGGGCGTCGCTGTCATCCTTTTCCTCACCACGATACATTATTTTACCAATATAAATTTAATCCTTTCTGGCACATTTTGGCAAAATTTTTGACATAGGATTACTTAAAACTTTCCACAACAGTCAGCGAGCAGAAGAACGTATTAAGATGTTTATTGTGCTATAAAGTAAAATAAATATTCCTCAAACTGTACTTTATTAACTGAACTATATTCTTAAGTCTGTTCTATTAGATTTAATTTGAATATTTTCTTCTACATTATTTTGTCCATAAAAATATCCATTACGATTTTTTTATAAGTATATTTTTTCGGTTGTTGTTTCGTTTGTTATATTAAGTTGGAGGCTTAAATCTCAGCAAATGTATTCTAAGATTTTTTCCACAAACACACCACAAATTATATGATATTAACTAAGTGTTGGCCAAAAAAATTACGGCATTACTAAATCCGATTTTTTAATCGATTATCACTGCAATAGTAATCGATTTCCTTTAACCACCCAATCCCTCATAGAAAACAAACGCCCCAACACATCACGTGCTTGACGTCGAAAACGACACGCCTACTTTCCCCCTCTTTACCTTCGTCCGGAAATGAAGAACGAAATCTCCAAAATGAGATTTCTCGCAAGAGTTTCCGAATCATAAAATAAATTATTAAAAAATAACTACAATTTGTAAATTAATTTTGATTCTGGCTTTCGAAACTGTGATGTCGAACTGTGATTTTCGAAACTGAGATAAAAATTTCGTAAAAATGTAACGACATTTACGTATCGATTCGACAATTTGGAAAAAAGGGTCGCGGCCAAAATCGCGTTTTTTTCCGAAAAACGGGTGCGTACAGGCGATCGAAAAAAAATCACAATTAATCGATAAATTAAGCCAGATAATTTTAATTGTGATTTCCGTATAGTGTCATCTTTCCAGTATAGGCTCGTCCAAAAAAAAAATCTTGGACGGATACGTTAGGATTTACGGAGCTTTTACTCGTCCGGGAGCTCAAAATCACGACAAAATATTTAATTACGGAAAATCTAATTAAAAAATCGAAAAAAGGGCTTCGAGGTGCATAATGAGACCTCGGGGGGCATCTTCGTGTCGAATCTCAAGACTGTCCGACCTGCCGTCTTTGCGCAGTGCCGCGAGCAGACAAAAACTGGGTCACACACACACAGACTTTGCCTTTTATATATAAAGATATATATATATATATATATATATATATATATATATATTGGCATTAATTGCATACATTGACCGTTGTATTAATTTGAATATACTCCGAAGCGAAGTATGGGGCTTCAGCTAGTATATCATAAAAGTAATATATTACTTAAAATAAATGTAATGTGTGTGATCATTTTACATGTCATTACCGTGCTTCTGCTTGTCATTACTATATGCATGCTTGTCATTAGCATGATCAAATCTGTCATTACCATGCCACAATAGAAAACAAATTAATTAATTAAAGTCATAAATCAGGCAAACGGTTTCTGCTGATATTTTTCACATAATGCCAGATATACAAACATTCCATTAGGCCAAAAAAATAGGGGATAAAAAAAAAATTTCAAAGCTAAAATTTCCCTTTATGTGAGAATGACCCATATAATAAGCATTTCTCTTTTTTATCTTATTCTCTAGATAAAACTTCTATAATCAATAAAATCAGACTTAAAAATCACATCCTTAACTATGTACATGGGTACTATATAAAAAAATATAATAAAAATATAAAAATATACAAATCAACAAATAAATGAATCTTTAATTAAGTATATGTGAAAATATTACATTTTCCATTTAAATACACAGTTAAAAATACCTCCTATAATATTGCACAAAACAATAGTTATCTGCAAGTCTGACAAAACCAATATTTCGACGACGGACAAATTGAAATGTTCTGGCAAGTCAAATTGTACCAGTTAAGGCACAAATTGCATTGAATAGAAGTTATTTTCTAAATCTGATAAACAGACACAGAATTTTCAGCCCATATTAATTATATGGCCTATTTTCAAATATTTTTTGCATGGCTTATTTTCAAATATATCGTACGGAACAATTTGAAGATTCTTCCTTTTATTACCCTCGGTCCAAACGAATAACAGTTTTGCCGAACCCCTTCGCATTTCCTTGTTTTTTACAGGCCTTGTGAGTATTATTGGTGGCAATCCACCAATGAGTAAGAGCCAAAGGCTCTTACTCATTAACTGGTATTATTATTATTTGAACTTTGTGAAGATTTAGTTTGTTGTTCGGCTGGTGGAACGTAAGAGGTAAGTTCTGAGGTTGTTCAGACATTTCTTCATTTAGATCAGATAAGCATTCGGATACAACAGTCAGTTTATCCGATGATAACAGATTTTGAAAGTCCTTAAGTTTCCCAATGTAACATTCATACTTGTCATTCGACAAAGTAGATAGTATAGAGTTAATGTTTTTCGTTATTTTACTGGCCTCACTATACTTTTCACATTCTGATTTTTGAGCAGAGTTAATATGCAAGTACCCTCGTGAGTTTACGCTTTTGAAAACCGGATGTGCGGAGAGGTTGTAGGGTCTAGTCCATCTCAAGCGAGAGAGTGAACTCACATAGACTGGCAAATTTCTTCTCTCTCCTTACCGCCATAAAGTGACGGCAAGATAAACCCATCGAAGAATAAAATCCACAGGAGCATGAACTTTCTGTAGCTTTACTTATGTTGATCGTTTTTTAAACATATAAAAACTGTTCTCTACATTTGTAAGTATTTTATTTACCCTTCATGCTTTTGTTACTTCTTTTTACCCTTCATACACCGTGCACACAACTTGCGGCAAATCGGGTCAGAATTTTTCTGATTACTTTCTCAATTTCATCAAAATTGTCATTTTTCACAGGAACTTTTTCTACCATAGCACGGTAATTCCACTCAACATTTGTGGATGCAACAGAAATTATAAGGTCTTGAAAAATTTGCAAAGGGCACTATATCTTGTTATAACAGACTTCATCTTTTGGTTTAAACTTTCCAATCTATATGTAGTCCTGTTTTTTATGATAAAATTTCTATTTTGTTCATACAAAACCCATTCATCTCTTATGCAATGCCTGTTGTTATCATAATAACTTAACAAATCCTGCAAATTTAAAGAAACTAGTTTGCTGTAATGAATTTCTTAAGCCTCTTCTGACTCAGAATAGGCCAAGTCTGTAAAAATTTTCAGAACCTTCTTCTTCAGAGTAGTGTTTAAACTACCAAGCTTCAACTATATTTCCCTTTTGAAGGTGGGTAAAGCATGAAAAAGTCATATCTGTATTTTCACTGAAGGAAACTTCTCTACAAATACAATGCGATCCCCAAAATCTTTGTCTCCCACCAAACCTTCAACTTTTTTCCAAGCTTCATTATTTACTTTGAAAATATCCAGCATTGCTCCAACAGACATTTTACTTTCAGAACGAATTACAAAGTGTGTAATCACTTCACTTTCACAATTTCCATCTACAGCCAACAAAACAAATAAAGGTAATTTATAATTGTTCAGTTTATATGTGGCATCAAAAATAACTAGTTCAGGAATTTTTTCAGACACAGCTTGCATTCTAGTATCTTGAAAATAGACACCAACTAATCTTTCATCTCCTCCTCATATGCCACATTTATGACGGTATCTGGAATACACTTCATGGAGTCCAGCAGTTTCTCTAAATCAGTTTGTCCAGTCTTTTCCTCCTTTAGTTGCATTTTAGTTGATATATTGTGTAAGGATTTTAATATTACAGGTTTTCCACCTTTCTGTTGCATCAAATGGGCTTGGATTTTGTTTATTTTTGCCACCTGATTTTGTAGGAAGTTCAACATATTTCATTTCCTCATCATTTAATCTGAGTTTCTCTGGAAGATGTCTGAACCTCTCTTCACTTATTTCGTGGTTAGAGTGTTCCAAGTTACTCTCTTTTACAACTAAAAAGCCATTACTTGTGCTTAACTTGTGGCGTACATGCAACACATACTCGCCAGCTTCCTCCCGTTACTTTTTTACTTCTTATAGAGATACGTCGAAAATACCTTCCCCAACAATATGAGGTCATAAGGCAGCTGAGTTTGAGCATTTCTTCCGCGATGTGATCGCGTGTGAAGAAGTGCAAGTTGAAAATTGCATACTAAATTATGCAGAGTACATACCAGCTGCGCACACATCAAAGGAAGAGTATAAGAGGCTGCACCCATACAGAAGCGCTCCACCAGCAGAATTCATTCCCGTTGAAGCTCAGCCATCGCCGGCAGTTTCCAGTGGTTACAATTGTTAGGTTATTACGGTGGTCCTGACGTTTCCTGCTCAGATGTGTTGACATATTGGCCGCCCATCTTTTAAGCTTTCGTTCTAGTTGTCTTTTTGGTATAATGTTTGTTTGGTGACGCAAATTGTTAGTCACACTTGCGAGTTCTCTTTTGTGATTGTTTATGTTTAAATTTTATTATATATATATATATATATATATATATATATATACATAAATATATTAGCTGAATACCGTGCTTCGCAACGGAGTACATTCAAATTAAATACAACGGTCAATGTATGCAGCTAAATCCAAAACCAATATATATATATATATATATATATATATATATATATATATATATATATATATATATATATTAGGGCTGGGCGATTTAGAGATTTCTTAAATCGATTTATCATCAGTCTAACATCGGGATTTAGTGATAAATCGATTTAACTCCGCTGTAGAATATGTCCCTATCTTAACCCCCCTCCCTGCACGTATATGTTTATTTGCTGAAGATGTTAGCCATCTTTTATAACAAAGGCAATATAAATAAATTAATTTTATTAATTAAACTTAGTTGGGGAAATTTCATTTGAAATATAATAAAGATTAGAAAAATTACTTTCTCTGAATTAAAGTATTCATCGAATGAAATAATTTTAATATAATTATTCTTCTACATTACTTATACACCAGTAATGGCAAATTTGTTGCACATTGGCAAATTTCTTGCCAAGGTTCTACATGCCAGAAAAAAATTTGAAATTACAATAAAAATAAATGACTTGAGCATATCAAGCAAAGCAACTTAAAGAAAAGTGTTAATTGCCTGGAAAAATAAGTCTCGTTTTAAATAGGTGGAACAGGGATGATTTTAAAGAGATGTTTAATACAGAATAGTTTATTATAATTAATACCTTGAAATCAACAACATACCAACCTGAT
This sequence comes from Dolomedes plantarius, assembly GCA_907164885.2. Lineage (NCBI taxonomy): Eukaryota > Metazoa > Arthropoda > Arachnida > Araneae > Dolomedidae > Dolomedes > Dolomedes plantarius. Next base: position 94,668,755 of record OU015490.1, read on the forward strand.
AGCAAAAATCTTGAAAGTAACATGAAATAAACTTAAGTAAACTGTAACAAATCATAATAGTTTTCTTCAGATATAAGTAAGTACTATTAAAATATTTAACTATTTATTGACACTTATATATTTAATATTGTACTATTTAATATTGTACTCTTTAATTTGTCTATTATTTATTGCAAACATACATATTTTCAATTTAGTACTCTAATTTTGGTACTTTGATAAATTCTATTTGACAACTCTGCTATACATAATTAATAAAATTACAATTATTACTGCCTATGCGCAGCTTAAATCAAATTCTGGCGCGTGGATCGTCTTCCTTAAATCGGGATGGCGATTTAGCAAGCAGTGCCCATGCGCAGCTTAAATAGATGTTGGCGTGTGGATCGTCTTCCTTAAATCGGGGTGGCGATTTAGCAAGCAGGGCGCATGCGCAGCTTAAATCGATGTTGGCTCGTGGATAGTCTTCCTTAAATCGGGGTGGCGATTTAGCAAGCAGGGCGCATGCGCAGCTTAAATCGATGTTGGCGCGTGGATCGTTTTCCTTAAATCGGGGTGGCGATTTAGCAAGCAGGGCGCATGCGCAGCTTAAATCGATGTTGGCGCGGGCGTAACTGCATTTATCTTTTGTTTTTTGCATCGGAATTCCGGAATATCGCGGTCGCGGATGTCGGCGTTATATCGATGTAGTGCGTTAAATCGGAATTTCGATATTTCGCAAACGATGTTAGCTCCAAATCGCATCGTCGATATTAGTACTAAATCGATATTTGCGTTACATCGATATAAAGCTCAGTCCTAATATATATATATATATATATATATATACAGGGCTAGATTTGAGGCGGAACGCGGCGGAACGGGCCTGAACTGTGTTCCGGTACCTCTCTTTAGGTACCTCTCTTTATTAATAATTCGGAATTCCCCCCCCCCCCCCACACACACACCCCGGAAGGTTAACGTTCCGGCACCTCTATTTCTAGAAATCTAGCACTGTATATATATATATATATATATATATATATATATATATACACTCATGGACAAAAAAACTAGCGCACCAAGAAATAATTGCGGGATCGTAACGAAACTTGCAATGAAGGTACATGTCGGGGAGATATGCAAATGATTAGAAATGCAGCGTGATTGCGCATTACGTATAGCCGGTAGAGGGCGTTGAACATCGTACTCTGTGGAGTATAAAACAGGTAACCAAAGCTTGTTTGAGTGTGCTGAATCATTTGCAAAGAAAGAGCTGAGATAGACATGCCATTACGCCGTGTTCGAAGACAATATAAGCAGTTGTCGCAGTTTGAGAGGGGGAGAATCGTCAGGATGATGGAAGCTGGGTGGTCAGCTAGGCGAGTAGCTTGTCAATTAGGCCGCTCTCATTGTGTTGTGAGGAGGTGTTGGGACCAGTGGACCCGAGAGGTGTCATGTACACGAAGACCAGGCTCAGGACACCCTCGACAGACCAGTCGTCGAGAAGACCGCCACATCGTAAGAAATGCACGCGTACAGCCAACTGCTTCATCGGCCGCCATCCAGGCACAGGTAGCACCTTCACTAGGGACCTCTGTGTCTTCTCGAACCATACGAAGGCGCCTGGAAGAAGGACAGTTGGTATCGCGGTGCCCTTTACGTGTGCTGCCCTTGACGCCCACCCATCGACGCCTCCGTTTGGAGTTCTGTCGCGCACGAGGAAACTGGACTGCAGCGGAATGGAACCAGGTCGTCTTTAGCGACGAATCCAGATTCAATCTCGGCAGTGATGACAATCGTGTTCGTGTGTGGAGAGCCCGTGGTGAACGCTTCAATCCTGCCTTTGCTGTACAGCGACACATCGCTCCCACAGCTGGTGTGATGGTATGGGGTGCCATTGTCTACAATATACGGTCACCCCTAGTATTGTTCCGTGGCACCATGACAGCCCAGCGGTATGTTCATGAAATCCTGCAACCACATGTGTTGCCACTCATGCAACGGCTCCCAGGAGCCATTTTTCAACAAGACAATGCTCGGCCTCATACGGCAATGGTGTCACAAAACTGTCTCCGCACTGTTACTACCCTTCCTTGGCCTGCCCGATCCCCAGATTTGTCTCCAATCGAGCATATCTGGGATCATTTGGGACGACGAGTTGGGCATCCCACGAGTTTGAACGAACTAGAGGCAAGGTTCCAGCAAATATGGAACGAAATGTCTCAAGACATCATACAGAACTTGTATGACTCAATGCCCGATCGTATCGCATCGTGCATTCGCGCTAGAGGGGGTCCAACGGAGTATTAACTCCTCCGTTCTTTTGCCTTTTTCTCTGAAATAAATTATCCTTTTTCTTTGATTTTCTTATCATTTACTTATATCAAAGTAGCCATTACGTATGTAAAATTTCGTTTCATTTTGACGACTCCTTCTTGGTGCGCTAATTTTTTTGTCCATGAGTGTATATAGACACGAGGGTTGGCTGAAAAGTAATGCACACGTGCTTGTAGAGCGCGAACAAAAAGAAATAGCGAGATCGGGCAAAAAGAACATTAAAGTACATTTCTTAAGCTTCAAAATCATATATTTATTTTTCAACATACTCACTGTTAAGGATTACACATTTCTCCCAACGTGTAACAAGTTTTCTCATTCCGTCACTAAAAAATTCTTCCTACTTTTCTAGAATCCACGACTTGAAAGCTGCCTTCACCTCATCGTCCGAGGTGTAATGATTACCCTTGAGGTCTCTCTTGAGTAGAGGAAAAAATAAAAATCGCAAGGTGCAAGGTCGGGGGAATAAGAAGGATGTGGAATCGGTTCAAACTTCAGTTTTTGCAGAGCCTCTCCAGTTGCGAGCGACGTGTGTGGACGAGCGTTGTCATGTTGCAAGATTATTGGCTTCAGGCTGCATCTAACACGACAAACTCGACGTCGGAAGTGCTTTAGAATCTGTATATACTGAGAGGTATTTATCGTTGCCCCTCGTTCCAGAAACTCGTTCACATAAACTCGGTGAGCATCCCAAAACACAGTCATCAAAAGAAGTTTTTTTGCGGATGGTTGCGTTTTGAACTTTTTCGCCTGAGGAGAAGTCGAATGTCGATATTCAGCGCTCTGTCTTATCTCTTACGGGGCGTAATAATGAACCCATGACTCGTCCCCAGTCACAATATTCAAAAGAAAGTCGTCTCCTTCGTCACGATAGCGCTGCAAAAGTTGCTCGCAGAATTCCAATCAACGCTGTTTGTTCTCGTCTGTGAGACGGCGTGGTACCCATCATGCACAGATTTTACGGTACCCCAATTGTTCAATTATAAAGCCTACACGTTCCTTGGATATTACAATATGGTTTGCGACACTCTTTTGAGTGATTCGCCGGTCATTTTGAATCAAATCGTCGACGAGTTTGCGATGCGAATCATCTGTGGCAGTGATCGGACGTTCGCTGCGTGTTTCATTGACAATTATGGCTTTTCCAGGCTCGCAACCCCGAAATTTTATTACTTATCGGTTTACAGTACACCTATCAACAGCATCGTCACCATAAACAGCTTTTAAACAACGGTGAAGCTCAGTAGGAGTCATTTTTTCAGCAGTTAAAAATTCGATAACAGCGCGCTGTTTAACTCGCGTTGACATAGCACTAGAACACGGCTCCATACTACCGCTTTTCGAAATACACTGGATGAACGCAACGATTTCAAACCTGTGCATGCGTATTGAGGAGGGATGGAACTTCCATATGCCACTTGGCGCGGTTTTGAAGATCATTTCGTTCGCGCTCTACAAGCATGTGTGCATTACTTTTCAGCATACCTACGTACACTGAAGTGCCACTGAATTAGGGATACCTACCTAGTAACGAGTTGGGCCTCCTCTGGCCTTGATAACGGCTGCCACACGACGAGGCATAGATTCAACAAGTTTCTGGAAACGTTCCACGGGAATGGCTTGCCAAATATTGGCTAAAGCTGTCCATAATTCACTAAGGTTCTTTGGTGCTGTGTGATGGCCTTTCAGACCTTGTTCCAAAACATTCCAAAGATGCTCAATAAGATTTAAGTCTGGGTTTCTAGGTGGCCAATTCATGACAGAGAAGTCAGAGGAATGCTCATCCAACCAGCCAGTAGCCAACCGGGACTTGTGAGAGGTACAGTTGTCTTGCTGGAAAAATCCATTACCGTGCGGATAACAGAACAGCATAAACGGATGGAGGTGATCACCCAGCAAATCTACGTACCGAAATGCATCGAGGGAGGTTGGTACACGCACCAAAGATCCCAAACGGTGCCACGAAAAAACACCCCAGACCATGATTGAGCCACCATGCCCTTGTACAGTTCCAGCCAGGCATGCATGATCCATAGCTTCATGAGCCTGACGCCATATTCTCAGCCTCCCGTCGGCATTAAGTAGTCGGAATCGAGACTCATCACTCCATGCTACTCGTTTCCAGTCCTCTACACCCCAGTCTCAGTGCTCTCTCGCCCAGGCAAGACGTGCAGCCCGATGGCGAGTATAGAGCAATGGTACTCTCGTAGGTCGACGGCTCTCGAAACCCATACGGTGAAGCGAGCGTTGCACAGTCCGTTTACTGACTGTACGACTGGCACCGTCATTAAACTGGGTGGTAATTTGAGCTAATGTTTGGCTTCGCTGGCTACGTACAATACGCCTGAGCCATCTCTCACCACGCACTGTCAAGGCTAATTGTCCTTTGCAGTTTGCCCGATCGCTAGTTTTTTTTCTACCAACCATGTATTCTTGGTATACTCTTGACACTGTCGACCTTGAAAATCCTAGCTGTCTGACGATTTCGGAAATAGAATGGCCCATGCGTCGCGCACCTACGATTTGTCCGCGATCGAAGGCGTCTAAATCAGGCAGTTTACCCATACTGGCATTCCAACGACTAATTCAGAACAACCACAGTACGCGCTATATATGCAGTTACCACAGCGCCCTCACTTGCGCATACATGATGCGCAGCGCTACACAATTTGCATAGGCTTTGCTATCCCTAATTCAGTGGCACTTCAGTGTATATATATATATATATATATATATATATAATCGTAAGGAATATTTTTAAAGACAAAATAATGTAGAAGAAAATATTCAAATTAAATACAACGGTCAATGTATGCAATTTATTTCTGTGTTTTATATCCATGAAACATACTAATTTGAATTAAATTATTAAAAAGATCCCATCTCAATTAGCCTAGTGGTTAAATTTCATCTTTTACCGTATTTTAATTTTTCTTGTCAATTTATTTCGTTGTTATGCGTGTGACGCAAAATTAATTTAAAGTATCACGAAAAGAAAAGAAACCCCGTGATCAGCATTTAATAAATTCAATTCTAAATATTAATCTAAAATCAGAAAATAAAGGTAATGATTCGAAAAAGATATCATTTTAAACGTAATTTTAGGATCTTTCTTGTTATATAAATTTTATAAGCCTCAGATTATTATTTTAAATGCAAACTTAAAAACATTTTACAAAAACAGCTTGAAAATTTAATTAAAAAATCTAAGAAGAATTTTTCAAAAATCTTTCTTGGTGTACCCCTACACTATAAGAAGAATCGTCATGCAAAATAAGTTTGAGAATCCGTCGTTTGTTTGACTCGAAAAATACCTTAATTTTTTCACGGAAAAAAAGAGTAAGAAGAAAGTGACCGGCTCAAGGATATTTATTTCGTTTTATCGCAAGCGCCAGTTATCCAGGAAGGATTATTAGTTAGATTATCAATTATGATAAGAGGGAAAGGGATATTATTTTCCTCCTCACATGAAACTACATGATTGAAGAAAAGGAAAATACATCATTTTCCTAGGATATAAATTTGTTGATAAAAGATAAATGAGAGATAAAGATTTTAGATGCATACAAACTGCGAATTTACTTCGAGGCTTTTACAGAATGTGTACAGAATGGAAAAATATACGTTGTTTATTATTCTCCCGGAAAATCCCCGGGTACGCAGTCGACAATAATTATATCTTCTGTTAAAAATTAACGTACAGGGCTTGTCCTTAAAACGGTAATTTCCTTCTGGTTAAAGAGCCTGTTTTCAAAATAGCAACCACTGTTGTGAAATCATTCACCTTATGTTCTCAAAGGCTATACATGTTTAAGATATCCGACTACAGTCTTTTTTTCGCAAACTGTAGTTGCAGGAGTTTTTTTCTTACCGTAAAATCTCCACTATAATATGCACTTGATTATAATACGCGTGCTTGATTTTGCGCGAAATTTTCGGAAAAAATTAAAATATGCCCGCATTAAAAATACGCACCCATAACTTTTCAATATTTATTTAAAAATTGCACAAATATTTGTTAACCTTTAGCTTACGGAGTCCATTCTTCCGATACCCTCTTTAGAACGAGAAATATCATACTCTCTTTGTAAGACAGGCCATTAAGGGGGTTATATATATATATATATATATATATATACAGTTGGCTCTCTGTAACGACTTTCAAGGGACCGTGAAAAATCGTCCTTAAGTAGAGATCACCCTTAAAGAGAATTTGTGAAAATATAACATTTCCCGTAACGTCGGACGGGCGGGACTGGGAAATATCGTCTGTAAATATAGATCGTAGTTAAGTAGAGCGCCGTTAAAGACCCGCCAGAGAGCCAATTATATATATATATATATATATATATATATATATATACACACACACATAAATAAATATATATATATATATTCATTTATTCTTGGGATACATGCTATCCCACCCCGTAAGGAAAAGGTTACCATAAATAAAATTTTTAATAAAAAGAAACGAAAACGTCAAACTTGGTAGAAATAAACTTAAATTGTTAATTCAAAACTAACAATATTATCAAATTATCAGTCTTAATCATTTTCACTAGAATACAGCTCATCTATTGTTGTTGCGTCCATGTCACAATTATTGTTGCCGTCGTAATATATATATCGCCATCTTCATTCTCACTTGACGATACAAACTGTGAGTTCTAGTTGTTTAAAAAGAATACGCGCTTAGTGAACGAGTGGATGAATCCCGGAGTGCAGATGCGGACGCACCCGTATTGCGGCATCATCTTACAGCTGCTATTCGTTCGTTTATCCAATGTTTAAAAGTATGTTTTTTATGTACGCGAGTATAATACGCACCCTCAGGTTTGCGGACTAAAATGTAAAAAAAAGTACGCTTTATACTCGAGATTTTACGGTATTTTACGAAGGAATATACGTAGAACCAAAATATGAAAAATGAGGAAAAATAGACTATATGTATGCAACTTTTTACAAAATTCAGGATTTTTTGTCGAAATTAAGCAAATTTTTACATAAGCGTCTATAGCTCTACAAAACAAAGTTATGCATATATCATTTAATTCTTTTTATCATATAAACGTAAAATACTCGTGGGTGCAATGTTCTAAAACTCATCGATATTTTGAAATCTAAAAGAAATACAGGCGATTACATGCAATTACATGCAAAATTTCAATCATTCCTCTTAAATATTTTTATAAATGCAGCTATAAATCAACAAAATAATTGACCAAGAGCCAAATCTGTGGTTCCTTCCATTCAAATATAACTAAAAGTAAAATAATTCAACAAAGCAAGATAAATAATAGCAGAAAGAATGCAGACCCAAAAATACACAGACATCCTGCACTTAGGACTCAACGCAGCACAATGCAAGATTCTGTACCAGTAACGGAACTAAATCATAGATCGAGGTAACCGATTGGTCTCGTCATCAGGAGGCCTAACCAAATCAGTTACCTCAAGGGGGAACTTTCCGAATAGGATGCAGGTCTAACCAAAATACATCCCAAGGCCCCGAGATCCCCATTGAAACAGACAGTCAAATCAAATGAAAAATACACAGACATCCTGCACTTAGGACTCAACGCAGCACAATGCAAGATTCTGTACCAGTAACGGAACTAAATCATAGATCGAGGTAACCGATTGGTCTCGTCATCAGGAGGCCTAACCAAATCAGTTACCTCAAGGGGGAACTTTCTGAATAGGATGCAGGTCTAACCAAAATGCATCCCAATGCCCCGAGATCCCCATTGAAACAGACAGTCAAATCAATTGAAAAATACACAGACATCCTGCACTTAGGACTCAATGCACCATAAATGCAAGTACACATACAATCCTAAAGAACCAAAAGACATTCCAAGGCTCCCAGATCCCCATTGAAACAATCAAATCAAATGAAAAATACATAGACATCCTGCACTCAGGGCTCAACGCACCATAAATGCAAGTACACATACAATACCTAAACAACCAAAAACATATCCCAAGGCTCCGAGAACTCCATTGAAACACACAGTCAAGTCAAATGAAAAATACATAGACATCTTGCACTTAGGGCTCAACACACCATAAATGCTTACAATACCTAAAGAACCAAAAGACATCCCAAGGCTCCGAGATCCCCATTGAAACAGACAGTCAAATCAAATGAAAAATACACAGACATCCTGCACTTAGGGCTCAACGCACCACAAATGCAAGTACACATACAATACCTAAAGAACCAAAAGACATCCCAAGGCTCCGAGATCCCCATTGAAACAATCAAATCAAATGAAAAATACATAGACATCCTGCACTTAGGGCTCAACGTACCATAAATGCAAATACACATACAATACCTAAAGAACCAAAAAACATCCTAAGGCTCCGAGATCTCCATTGAAACAGACAGTCAAATCAAATGAAAAATACACAGACATCCTGCACTTAGGACTCAACGCAGCATAATGCAAGATTCTGTACCAGTAACGGAACTAAATCATAGATCGAGGTAACCGATTGGTCTCGTCATCAGGAGGCCTAACCAAATCAGTTACCTCAAGGGGGAACTTTCTGAATAGGATGCAGGTCTAACCAAAATGCATCCCAATGCCCCGAGATCCCCATTGAAACAGACAGTCAAATCAATTGAAAAATACATAGACATCCTGCACTCAGGGCTCAACGCACCATAAATGCAAGTACACATACAATACCTAAACAACCAAAAACATATCCCAAGGCTCCGAGAACTCCATTGAAACACACAGTCAAGTCAAATGAAAAATACATAGACATCTTGCACTTAGGGCTCAACACACCATAAATGCTTACAATACCTAAAGAACCAAAAGACATCCCAAGGCTCCGAGATCCCCATTGAAACAGACAGTCAAATCAAATGAAAAATACACAGACATCCTGCACTTAGGGCTCAACGCACCACAAATGCAAGTACACATACAATACCTAAAGAACCAAAAGACATCCCAAGGCTCCGAGATCCCCATTGAAACAATCAAATCAAATGAAAAATACATAGACATCCTGCACTTAGGGCTCAACGTACCATAAATGCAAATACACATACAATACCTAAAGAACCAAAAAACATCCTAAGGCTCCGAGATCTCCATTGAAACAGACAGTCAAATCAAATGAAAAATACACAGACATCCAGCACTTAGGGCTCAACTCACCATAAATGCAAGTACACATACAATACCTAAAGAACCAAAAGACATCCCAAGGCTCCGAGATCCCCATTGAAACAATCAAATCAAATGAAAAATACATAGACATCCTGCACTTAGGGCTCAACGTACCATAAATGCAAATACACATACAATACCTAAAGAACCAAAAAACATCCTAAGGCTCCGAGATCTCCATTGAAACAGACAGTCAAATCAAATGAAAAATACACAGACATCCAGCACTTAGGGCTCATCGCACCTTAAATGCAAGTACACATACAATACCTAAAGAACCAAAAGACATCCCAAGGCTCCCAGATCCCCATTGATACAGACAGTCAAATCAAATGAAAAATACTAAAATTTCTTGTTTCTGCACACTGAACTGATTTTGTTTCTCCCTTACCTTTCCTTAATGTGGTTCGATGACATGGTGATCAGAAACTAGTCAATAATTGTAAATATTGCTTCTGTATTCCGTTTTGGTCGTTTATTGTGTTAAATTTCATTTTTTCCCCGAAAAGGCGCCCTCTGGTGGACATTTTGGAACTAATTTTTTTTTTCGAAATTCCGTGAGCGCATCTCGTGTATAGCCCATATACAAAATTTCGTTGCATTCCGTTCACCCGTTTGCGCTGTAGGATGACGTTTATGGGGGAAGTTTAATTATAACCACCGGGTGTATATATATAATATGTATATACATATATATATATTTTATATATATATATGTGTATGTATGTATGTATATATATATATATATATATATATATATATATATATATATGTGTGTGTGTGTGTGTGTGTGCGCCTTCACCGTCAACAAATTTATATTCAAGATAATTAAATGTATTCCCTGTTTGTACGCTTAACGCTGCACAGTGGAATTGTGGAAGCTCCAATAAGCTATTATTATGTTTTTCAATTGTATATTTTAACATAAAAAATTGTGATTTTCGAGCCAGCTTCAACCCAATATTCTAACTACTAATTTTCATGTTCTCACTATCTGGAGTGTCATGGAGTCGACGGCCGCGGCTCCAATCCATTTTAGATGGGGGGGGGGGGTAAATTTCTGGGAAACTAAAAGGATCCCAACTTCATACAAATTGTACAAAGTATGCTTGAAAATTTCAAAAAATTAGTATGTTCTGTCAGCTTAAAAGTTCATTTCCTTATGTGTCATCTGGACTATTTTCCTGAAAATCTTGGTGCCGTCAGTGAGGAACACGGTGAAAGATTTCACCAAGACATTAAGCAGATGGACTGCAGATACCAAGGTAGATGGAACAAAAACATGATAGCAGATTACTGCTGGTCACCACATAGAGAACAGCCACAAGTTACACGCAGAAAATCTGCTTCCACGCGGAGTATTCAACACAAAAGAAAAAGGTACTACAAAGCCTTAGAAACTTGACTTTATGCGTCCATTGTAGAATATCCAGAATCATATGCTTTTGTACTAATGACAGTAAACGACTAAGTAATGTGGATTCTAAATATACACTGAAGTGCCACTGAATTAGGGATAGCAAAGCCTATGCAAATTGTGTAGCGCTGAGCATCATGTATGCTCAAGTGAGGGCGCTGTGGTAACTGCATATATAGCGCGTACTGTGGTTGTTCTGAATTAGATGTTGGAATTGCCAGTATGGGTAAACTGCCTGATTTAGACGCCTTCGATCACGGGCAAATCGTAGGTGCGCGACGCATGGGCCATTCAATTTCCGAAATCGTCAGACAGCTAGGATTTTCAAGGTCGACAGTGTCAAGAGTATACCAAGAATACATGGATGGTGGAAAAAAAACTAGCGATCGGGCAAACTGCAAAGGACAATTAGCCTTGACAGTGCTTGGTGAGAGACGGCTCAGGCGTATTGTACGTAGCCAGCGAAGCCAAACATTAGCTCAAATTACCACCCAGTTTAATGACGGTGCCAGTCGTACAGTCAGTAAACGGACTGTGCAACGCTCGCTTCACCGTATGGGTTTCGGGAGCCGTCGACCTACGAGAGTACCATTGCTCTATCCTCGCCATCGGGCTGCACGTCTTGCCTGGGCAAGAGAGCACAGAGACTGGAGTGTAGAGGACTGGAAACGAGTAGCATGGAGTGATGAGTCTCAATTCCGACTACTTAACGAAGACGGGAGGCTGAGAATATGGCGTCAGGCTCATGAAGCCATGGATCCTGCATGTCTGGCTGGAAATGTACAAGGGCATGGTGACTCAATCATGGTCTGGGGTGTTTTTTCGTGGCACAGTTTGGGATCTTTGGTGCGTGTACCAACCTCCCTCAATGCAATTCGGTACGTAGAGTTGCTGGATGATCACCTCCATCCGTTTATGCTGTTCTGTTATCCGTACGGTAATGGAGTTTTCCAGCAAGACAACTAAACCTCTCACAAGTCCCGGTTGGCTACTGGCTGGTTGGATGAGCATTCCTCTGACTTCTCTGTCATGAATTGGCCACCTAGAAGCCCAGACTTAAATCCTATTCAGCATCTTTGGGATGTTTTGGAACAGTGGTTCCCAACCTGGGGGCGATCGCCCCCAAGGGGGCGATTTGGGTTATCAGGGGGGCAATAAATTAGTGGGGGGCGATTTGGGGGCGATGAGTATTCAAAGGGGGGAAATTAAAATAGTACTGGACAGTAGAACCTGTACAGTAGAAGTTGCCGGGTAGCACGAGTCACTGGCTATTCTCAGCCGGCGAGTTCACTGCTCTTCCCGCTCTCCACAGTCCCCACCTGTTGTTGCTCAGCACAGCCAACTGGTGACTCAACCTCCTCCCTCTCCTGCTATCACAACACACTTGCCATTGACCTACATTCGTCTTCAGTCTTCACTAGCCTTTGCGTGCCTCATCATCAGTTTTTGTGCGTGTCTTCTCTGCTTTTGTGCGTTTGTTTTGAAGTGTAGAAGTTCATGTGCAATGGATTCAAAAAAGAAGAAGTGTCGTCAATACTCAGCTGAGTATTGAAAATTCGGTTTTATCGCGTCACCGCAAAATGTGCAGTTTCCACGTTGTCTTTTGTGTGCGATAAAACATTTACTAGTAATGAAGCCATGAAGCTTTCGCGAATGAAAGATCATTTATCAAGAGTACACAGTGATAAAGTGAGTATAGAACTTAGTTATTTTCAACACCTCAAAGCTAAAGCTGATAAACGGCTTAATGTGAATGAATTATTTAAAAAACGAGCAACCGATCTTGACAAAGGTCTTCCTGCTTTTTACGAGGTGTCTTTATTGATCGCTAAATGTGGTAAACTTCACACAATTGGCGAAACTCTTGTTTTACCGGCTACCAAAAAAATTGTTCAAATCATGCTAGGCGAGGGCCCTAGTAATAAGATAAGTCAATCGGTTCTTTTGAGCAACAATACTATTTCCAGGCGAATTGACGAAATGGCCACGTATGTTGAATCCAAACTCGCCAATTTGTTGAAAAAAAATAATTTTGCATTGCAGATTGACGAATCAACTGCAATTGATAACAAAGCAATTTTATTAGCTTATGTGAGGTTTATCAATGAAAAAAAGGAAATTACCGAGGAAATGTTGTTTGCTAGAACTTTGATCACTGATACGAAGGGATCGTCGATTTTTAAAGTGGTGCAAGATTATTTTGAGGAAAAGAGATTCCCCTAACAAACGTGAGCGCTTGCACAACAGACGGTGCTACTACCATGTCAGGTCGTCATGCTGGGTGTCTAGCCCCCCTTAAGAAAGAAGTGCCAGAGGTCATCACTATTCACTGTGTCATTCATCGTCAACACTTAGCTGCTAAAAAATTGAATGGTGTCCTGCATGAAACCCTACAGCCTACAACTGGTTATTACTGGTGTTAACAAGATCAAAGCTAATTCCCTCAATGACCGTCTGTTCCGACAACTTTGCCATGAAAATGATGAGGAATTAGAAAGCTTGCTTCAACAACATACGGCCGTGAGGTGGCTTTCCAAAGGAAACTGTTTGTGCCGTTTCTTCGAATTATTTGACACGGTTACTGAGTTTCTCGACACTTTTCATCCTGTTTTAAGTGAGAATTTGTAGCAACGCAAGTTGGAACTTGCGTACCTTACAGATATTTTTGAAAAAATGAACGAAGTCAATATAAGGCTTCAAGGAAACAAGATGAACCTTATCAAGGCCAAAGGAATTATTTCATCATTCATCGCCACGTTTGATATTCACAAGGTAAATATTGGCCGTAAAGAGCTAATTCAGTTTTCGACCCTTAAAAAGTGTTGAGTGTCAGATAACGAGACACCTGAACTCCCAGAAGACAAAATCCTAATTTTTACTGATCACCTTGACCAGTTAAAAACTGACATGGAATCAAGATTTGAAGATTTGACCAAATTACAAACTCCGGATTGGATTCTAGATCCATTCTCGTTTGAAGCTGTGGATAAGCTTGATAAGGGCCTGTTCACATAGGAGTCCGTTGCGTTGCGTTGCGTTAAGGGAAAGATGATGTTGAGACGAAAATAAACCAATCATAGGCGTTAAAAATTTCATTGCTAATCGTTTGGAGGCCTATGATTGGTTTATTTTCGTCTCAACGTCATCTTTTCCTTAACGCAACGTAACGGACTCCTATGTGAACAGGCCCTAACTTTTTGCAGACGGAGTTTCTAGATCTGAAGTATGACTGTGAGGCGAAAATCATTTTCAAGCAGAGAGGTTACGAGTTAGCCCGGGTGAAGCTTATGGACAACTGTGGGGAAAAACTGAACCACTTCTCATCTCGTTCCTGTCAACATATTTAGTTGAAAAGGGATTTAGTTCTGTTGTCCAGCTCCTCACAAAACAAAGAAATAAGTTGGACATTTGCCTCAAACGAGATTTGCGCCTGAACTTGACGGACATAAAGCCGGATATTCAAGCTTTAACTGAAATCCACCAAGCACAAAGCAGCAATTGAAAAGATAAAATAAAACAATAACAAAGTTTTCCAACTTTCATTTATTTTTTCAAATTTTAACTGCCAACTTTCAATTTTTCCAGATTCCAATTTAAAAATGAAAACATGTACTCCTGTTTTTTAAATGTACGTCAATGATCTTAGTTAATTATTTCACTTCTTTGTTCTTAAAAAAAATCTGTAAAAAATGTATATTTTAATTTTATTTCTATTTTGTTTAAGAGTGACCGGATAAAACTACTTTGGTTGTTTTTATATACGGTAATAAAATTGTTTAAAATAATAAAACTGCTTTATTATTTACACTTTACTTCAAATTAAAATTAGGCATACAATGAAAATGAAAAGGGGGCGATAGGTGTTAGTCAACCTCCAGAAAGGGGAGATGGGCCACAAAAGGTTGGGAACCACTGTTTTGGAACAAGGCGTGAAAGGCCATCACACAGCACCAAAGATCCTTACTGAATTATGGACAGCTTTAGCCAATATTTGGCAAGCCATTCCCGTGGAACGTTTCCAGAAACTTATTGAATCTATGCCTCGTCGTGTGGCAGCCGTTATCAAGGCCAGAGGAGGCCCAACTCGTTACTAGGTAGGTATCCCTAATTCAGTGGCATTTCAGTGTATATGTGAATATTAAAGTAATTTTTCCCACAAAACTTCTTACTTATTATTTTGTTTTACTCCGTAGAAATGTTTTTACATAGTATATAAAGCATCATTTTTCAAAATTTTCAAAAAACTGTTACGTGATGGAGAAAACGAATGACATGTTTGAAATTAGCATACCAAAAAACATAAAAGTCAATTGCTACTTTGCAAAAAATATTTGTTCACTGAAAATTTGCAGACCTGTGTTATTAAAATGCAGCAACAGTATTGCCTTAAAATTTCAGTAAAAGTGTCATATAAATTTATTCATAAATTGATAATGATTTTGACTAATAAAAATATTACACTAATCTTGTAAAATATTAATTTCATAGTTTGAATAATTTTGTAAGCGAATTAATATTCATAATGGAACAAAGTTATATAATTATATATTTTTCTTGCAGCACTATTTTGAAGCAACATTGAATTCTTATTAAAAGTTACATTTCATATGTTAACAGAATGAAGAAATAACTTACCGAAAAGTAATCTTCACAACACCAGTGAGGTGTCTTAGTGGACAATGCTGGGTATTTTTTTCATCAAGTTTCATAGCAATTGGCCGTGCTTTTCTTTAGACAGTATCTTTTGGAATACTAAAAAAAAGCTTCCGAAGTGTATTTACAGTCGTGCTTGTGCAGTAAGGTACTAAACAATATTTAAAATTTGCTTTAACACACTTTGGCATCTTAAAAATAAAGAAAAAACGTTAGATATCAAACTTAAACTACGCAACACAATCCAAACACCGAAGTAAACAAATTCGCTATGGTAAACTGTGACGTCACGTGTATCCGCGTAGGAAAATTAGCGTTTTTGAGACGAAGTAAATAGTGCGAGTTTAAAAAAAATTATGTTAACTTTTAGAGTTCTAAAACTAAAAAAAAAGATTCTTTCGATCATATTTTTCTATTTTCTATATCATAAATGTAAAATAAAAAAGTGCAAATTCCTCTTTATCACCCTGGGCAGCTTGCTCTGCCCAAACTGGAGTCGACCTCCGATCCAAAACCGAACAGCGTCCAACCTCTCTCGCAGAGAAATAGCTTCAATTCCCTCCCCCCGCACTGGAACTCTCCATGGGGTCTAGGGAATGGGAATACTTTCGTCCTAGGATCGCAAGCTCTCCCCCTTCTACGGATTCTGAGAAAACGTTCTTCGGATTCTCAGAAAGAAGAATCTGTACATTACAGCCACAGTGAACGTTGCAACAATCGCCAAGGTTCCGTGTCTCACTTGTTCACTTTAGGGGGGTAGCTGGTAATAAAAGCAAAAGTGAGGAAAGCGGAGCGAAAAGTTCAAAAATCAACGAATAAGATTTAATTTTCCAGTTCAGCCTTTCTCTTCATCTTTCTTCATCAGCATCTTCAAATCTGATCTCCAAGGTAAATGTTGTACATTACACTTAATAAAACAAGTTTATTGCAGTCCATTTTATTGTATTCCGTTTCTATACAATGTTCGTCATTTATAAGCACATTTTTCTTATTTAAAAAACATGCAACAAAAAATTGCGGTGTTTTGGGGAAAAACCGGAACGAATTAATGGCATTTCCATTTATTTCAATGGGGAAAATTGATTCGAGATACTAGTATTTCGAGTTATGAGCTCCGTCATGGAACGAATTAAACTCGTAAGTCGAGGTACCACTGTATATATATATATATATATATATATATATATATATATATATATATATATATATATATATATATATATATATATATATATATATACATATATATATATACATTATTTATTTATTTATTTATTTGTAATGAAAGGAGCTTGACATCTTATGAAATGATAACTGAAGACTTATGTGATGCAGTCTCGGGGATTCACGGGGAAGCTCATATTACTCCGTAATGTTGTAGTCGTAGAATCAGGGTAGGCGAATGGAGAGAATTGAGGACAATTTCTGAATGACGAATATACAGTCACATCCATTTAAATGGGTTTTATTAAGGAGCGGACTTCTGCTGCACAAGATTCGCGGAGGATACATTTTATAAAACAGTTATTTCGGGGGAAAAGGCCCCGGCAGAGCCACACTGCAGCGGTACGGACAGAGAGCTAAAAGTCTGCATGTTGGTTGTTTCTAGTACGAACACAAAAAGCTGAAAAGAGACGTTCGGATTCTCGAAAGGTAGAGGCGAGCAAAACTTTTAATTGGCTGAAAAGTGACAGCTAACCCCAATCACGCCATATCAGAGGATGATTGTGTCAGACGTCGAATGTCGTGGAATATTCTTCGTTATATAACGCTTATATAAGCTAGGCTTTAAGGGAGAAACTAATGGATTAATTTGGAATACATAGGTCAAATTCAGAAATGAGGGACGATGTTCTATTGCGGTAAAATAAAGTTAATAAAGTTAATAAAGTTAATATATATATATATATATATATATACACTCACTTCCAAAAGTTAAGCACGGAGAGGAAAATGTTAATTTCCGTAAGCTAATCTGAATTAAAGATGAAATTTGCTGCAAAGGTAGAAGGAAGTATGCAAATATGTTAGGTAACAGCCAATCACGATTTCGCGTCGAGAAATATGCAAAACAGGCAGTCTTATAAGAAGCTAGCATTGTGAAGGGTTACAGGAGTTGCATGTAAGTGCTGATGAAAGGTGTTTAGAACATTCGTACGATTTGTTTTCAAACTAGACGTGTTTCTATGGCTTTCAGAAGACGAATGGAAGATTCTGAGCGCTGTCGGGCTGTCGGACGCATTGAAAAAAGGACAGTCTATCACAGGTGTTGCTCTTTTCTTCAGCGTTCATCATTCCGTCATTTCACGATTATGGAAACAATTCCAAACCAGCCAAACAGTTGTCCGAAGACCTGTAGCCGGTCGTCCAAGGGTTACGACCCCCTCGGTAGATCGATATATTGCTGTTGTAGCCAAGCGGAATCGAAGATCGACCTCCACACGTGTGACATCTATGGTTGCAGCGGCCATTGGTAAGATGATATCTGCCACTTCTGTTCGTCGAAGGCTACACATGAATGGTCTGTACGCCCGGGTACCACGAGTTTGTGTTCCTTTATCCGTCCAATCCAGAGGGGCACGATTAAAGTGGTGCGCCAGCATGTGAATTGGACTGTGTCTGATTGGGGCAACGTTATGTTCATAGATGAGTCCAGATTTCCCCTACAACCCGATGATAAGCGTGTAAGGGTCAGGAGGGAACAAGGCATACGCAATTGGCCAGAGAACATCACCAAACATCACTCATTCCGCGGGGGAAACATCATGGAACGGCTGAGAGTCAGGCGCCGACGATGGAGAAGTCATAGGAGTCTTTCTTTCAACTCCTGACCGGGGTTCCTGAGCAGGAGAGGAGCTGCTTCCCTTCTGCGGGTTATCACCGGAATCGTGAGTAGGGGGAGGACCGTCTTCGTTGGTGACCCCCTAAGGTCCAGCATCTTGTGAACCTTGTGAACCTGGTTGGACTTCATTTGAAAACAGGGTATAGTCTGCACGGTTAATATACCTCTTAATCTGGTCTATATTTGCGGGAACTTGCTGTTAGTTTTCTTGTAAGGTAACCACTGGGCCTGCTACCTTTTTTATTTGGTACGGACCTTGAAATTTCGGGCAAAATTTCCCGACTATGCCTTTACTGGCGTTAGATAGTGAGTGGGTGGCTTTTAAAACCCATTGCCCAACTTCAAATTTTTCCTCCCTACGATTTTTATCGTAGTACATCTTCTGTTGCTTCCGCATCTGGTCATTAACTTGCTTGACCTCGCGAAGCATCTCCTGAATATCAGCTAGTTGAAATTGAGGCGCTTGCCCCGGTACAAAGAATAGACTGTCTAAAGGGGTGAAAATCTTTCTGCCTAGAAAGACTTCGGCAGGTGTTTTGGCTGTCGAGTCGTGGACGGCCGAACGTAATGCAAACACAAACTGTTGTATATGTAGATCCCATGTTTTATGACTGTTTTGTATAAATGCGCAAATCATTTTAACTACATTGCGATTTACCCGCTCCGCAATATTCGACTGTGGTCTATAAGTGACCATTTTTGCATGTTTTATTTGAAGTCTGCGACACAGGTCCGTGAAAACTTCGCTGACAAACTGAACACCGTTATCGCTAATAATTCTTACAGGGGCACCATATCGCAAAACATAATTATGTGTAAATGCATCAGCAACTGCTTTGGCTGAGGCTCTACGCAGGGGTATAATTTCGGTCCATTTTGAAAAATGGTCGACTATCACGAGTAAGAACCTGTATTTTCCACTTGCACTACGGGGATATGGGCCTAATAAATCTATCCCTACGATTTCATTAGGAAACGTAGCCACGATACTTTGTAAAAAACCCGCGGGGCGGTAATTTGTGTAGTTAGTACGCTGACAAGTGTCGCAGCTTTGAACGTACTGGGTGACCCACTTCCTCATTTGGGGCCAGTAAACCACCTCATTAAGTCGAGAAAAAGTTTTTCGAATACACATATGGCCGGCTGTAGGTAAATCGTGAAGAGTATGTAGAATGTGTGTTCTCATTGAACATGGAATGACGGGACGAATTTCACCATTCCGATTTGTGGATGATTTGTAAAAAAGGAGATCATCGACTAGTTCATAGTTCTGTGCTCTACCCTGTATAGCATGCAAATTAACTCCGGAAAATTGTTCGGGGTTTTCTAGGTATTTAACTATATCTCCGAATTCCAGGTCTTTACGAAGCTTTTCTTTTAACTGCGTTTTGTTATCGAGCACAATGGAAGTGAGCGTTTCACATTGAGTTATCGACTCCCCCTCTGGGTCTCTGCTTAAAGCATCCGCTACCAGATTTCCTTTCCCCGGACGATGCTCAATGATTAAGTTGTATTCCTGGATCTTAAATGCCCAGCGAATGACACGAGGCGTAAAATTTTTGCCCGAGTATAATCGGGTTAAAGTAGCATGGTCAGTTATAACCCGAACCGGCTGTTCTGAAAAATAACAGCGAAATTTTTTGAGTGCTACGACAATAGCCAAACACTCCCTTTCAGTGGTTGTATAGTTCCGTTCTGCGGAATTTAAAGTTCACGAAGTGAAAGCGATAGGTTGCTTTTCCTCCATTAGTACAGCGCCGATTCCGACATTAGAAGCATTCGTTTGCACTACGAATTGTAGCTTGTGATCTGGATGGCGTAGTACCGGAGCTTGGATCAATTTCTGCTTTAATGTTTGGAAGGCGTTCTGGGCTTCGGAACTCCACGTAAATTTAGTGCGCTTCTTTCGCAATTTGTAAAGCGGTTCGGTGACTTCCGAGAACGCAGGTATAAATGTGCGGTATTATGAACAAAGACCAAGAAACGACGAAAGTTGTTTTCCCGTTTGTGGGATTTGAAACGCTTTTACAGCGTCGATTTTAGATGAATCCGTTTGAACGCCCTGACGCGTAATTTTGAATCCTAAATACGGTAGTTCTTTGCGGACGAACTGACACTTTTTTGTATTTATTTTTAAGCCAGCATGTTTTATCAGAGAGAGCACTTCCTGTAAAAGAGCTAAGTGCTCGGTTAAAGTTTCCCCCGTAATAATTATGTCGTCGAGGTATACAGCAACGTTCTTTCCTAAAACAGGCCTGAGCACTATATCCATAAGTTTTTGGAATGTGCCAGGTGCCCAATTGAGTCCAAAGGGCATGCGACGAAACGCAAAAGTGCCTTTTTTTGTTATAAACGACGTTTTTTTAACGTCTTCAGCAGCCATAGGTACTTGGAAAAACCCGGATGTTAAATCTAAAGTAGTCATGTATTTAAATGACGTTAAACTATGAAGAATAAACTATGAAGGATATGTAGAGAATTTTGTTACTTTATTCAGCCCCCT
The DNA here is from genome assembly GCA_907164885.2 of Dolomedes plantarius. Classification (NCBI taxonomy): domain Eukaryota; kingdom Metazoa; phylum Arthropoda; class Arachnida; order Araneae; family Dolomedidae; genus Dolomedes; species Dolomedes plantarius. Next base: position 94,689,685 of record OU015490.1, read on the forward strand.
GTAATCAACTGCAAATCTCCAGGCTTCGGGATCAGTAATAGGCAAGTTGCCTTCTTTTCGTCATAACACAACCGGACTTGCCCACGGACTATCGACCGGTGAAATAATATTTTGGCGAAGCATTTTATCAATATGAATGTCTATAACATTCTGCTTGTTTGTATCGTACCTATATGGGCGGGCACGAATTGGGGGACTGTCTCCCGTATCAATTTTGTGAGTTGTAACGTGAGTAATACCCGGCTTCTGTGAAAATACCTCGGCAAATTTGTTTAAAGTAGTCTGTAAACGAACTTTTTCGTTTTCTTTTATGTCCGTTTTCGACAAGTCAACCGGAACGGGCAGCATACCTTCTTTGGACTGTTGGTACATCTGCACCGAGATAGAATTCTGCTTGAAATTTAGTGCTACATTACACGAGTAGCAAAAATCAATCCCTAGGATAACCTGCTGTTGCATATTTCGCATTACTTGAAAAACAAGGTTGTTTGTTTGGGATTGTATACTAATGTGTGTCAATAATGAGCCTAATATTTGACATTCTTCCCCTTGAGCTGAAAGTGTTCGTAATTTATTATGTGTGTTTAAGCGCTTCATGTCATAATGCGATTTGAAGTACTTTTCTGACATGTACGACCTTTCGCTGCCGGTATCAAGTAAAGTTGTTATGGGAATTGAATCTATTTGCAAGTGCACATAAGGTAGTTGCACATTTTTTAATGTAAGCGCACTAATGTTACTATAACATTGGGCTTTACTATCATGCCGTCCACGATGTCGATTTGAAACTCGCGAAAAGTTTTGGCTGGGGGGATAAAACTTCTTATACCTGAGTGAGGGTCAGGGGTAGCGAAGAAACTTATTGTCATGTTTAGCTAAAGCTTGAAGGAGGGTAACCTTGCTTGTAATATTTTGATTGTGCAAAAAATCTTGAACACTTGGATTCAAACGTTGGATAACTATTTTTAAGGTTACCGCTTCCGTCACCCCTTCTAAATATTCCTCACACTTTATAATCTTTTCCATAGCAAAATCTAACGCAGACTGACCTTCACGTTGCCTTAGCGAATAAATTTCCGCTTCAATTTGACTTTGATTAAAGGTCTTTGGAAAAACGCTAAGAAACTGTTGCTTGAATGACAAATAGTCAAAAATCAGATTACTGCGTTGCATACACGTGTACCACTGATATGCACTACCTCTTAAAGCAGCTAGAGCAATTTTAAGTTTCTCCCCCTCAGGGGCGCATTGTTGCTGAAAGTAATACTCAATTTTCTTTAGAAATTGACTTGAGGGGCCGCCATTGAAGGTGGCTTCGAATGGCGCAATTTGCTGAACCATAATTACCCGAGGAAAATTTCCAGCGGGGTTTTATTCTGCAACACTCATTTTCAAATAGTATATAAGTATAATAACAAGATACTTTCACAATTTAGTTTTATAAATATCAGAGTATCCCACAGTATAAAGTTCAAACTTCAAATATGTTGTTCGTTATAAATGTAACGAGAACAACCAGGGTATATATAAACTTTCGGGCGCCACTGTAGAGTACTTTACTAAGGGGCACTCTATTTGAATTTGATACAAACACAGTTTATACATGAAGCAATGTTTACGGAATTACACATATAGAATTTGCTTTTACAGCAATAGCATACGTACTACTTGTACGGAATATATATTAACATTCAATAGAAATACTTTTTGCAAATACTCACAAACCAGCAGAGAGTCAAACCAGCAGTACTGCCACGTAAACTTTGGGCCTGCTTAGCACAAGCGCCGGTTAACACCTGGAACTGCTTACCTCGTAGCTACCTCTCGCTTATCTATCAATCTTAACAAAACCTTTTTCAACCTCTGTATTAATCAAGCTGCTTGGTATTTATACCAAGCGCGTATGCCGAAATTAGCATATCTCAAGCAGCTTCTTTAATTCATTCACTCAAAAGTTCGATTCTTGTGAACCGAATCTTATGTATACCTTACAGAGTGTTATTTTAATTTTCTGTTATTCGGAATAGTCCTCCTGTTAATCCCTTTTGCACATTAGAAGCTTTATACGAGGTCAGATCAAAAAAGTAAGTTGCACTTCCAAGTTATGGCCATTTATTAAATAACCTATACAAGAGCAACACGGGTATGACAGCATACAATGTAAGTTCACTTTTCCACATGGTTCCCTAGAGACTCTAAACATTTCTCCGAACGAACAACAAACTTTTCGATTCCGGATGCATAGAAATCTCCTCCAGCGCTATGTAACCACACGGAGACAGCTGCTTTCACCTCATCATCATTTCTGAATCGTTGTCCACCGAGATCCTTTTTGAGCTTACCAAAAACATGGAAATCACATGGCTCTATGTCGGGACTGTATGAAGGCTGTTGACATACCTTCCACTTGAATCGCTGCAGCAGTTCGCACGTTTGGCGGGCCTTGTGAGGCGAGTGGAATTTATGCCGAAAGGAACGACAATCAACTCGGCTTTGTATTGTCAAACGTTGAACCGGTTGAGTAGAGAAATTAAAAAGTAGCGCCGCGGATAATTGAGTGATGGTGTGATTTTGTTGAACGATAACGCAACACCTCACAAGGCCCGTCAAACGTGCGAACTTCTGCAGCGATTCAAGTGGGAAGTATGGCGACAGCCTCCATACAGTCCCGACTTAGCACCATGTGATTTCCATGTTTTAGGTAAGCTCAAAAAGGATGTCGGTGGACAACGATTTGGAAATGATGATGAGGTGAAAGCAGCTGTCTCAGCGTGGTTACATACCGCTGTAGGAGATTTCTATGCACCCGGAATCGAAAAGTTGGTTGTCCGTTCGGAGAAATGTTTAGAGTCTCTTGGGAACTATGTGGAAAAGTGAACGTACATTGTATGCTGTCATAGTCGTTTTGCTTTTGTATAGGTTATTTAATAAATGGCCATAACTTGGAAGCGCAACTTACTTTTTGATCTCCCCTCGTACATACTTTATGCAAGAAAATTTCTGCTCAGAGTTTCCTTCTGGAACTTTAATGAAATTTCTACTTTAAACACTTCATAGCTATACTATTGCTGTCATGCACTCATATTTTTATACGTCAACTTAATGGGGTGGTGGACATTACAAAGAGAGTTTTGAAATTTTTGCCTCAGAGATATGAAATTTTACATATATATTCATTAAAGTATAACTACACTGCTAACCACCCAAATTGCAACACCAAGAAAGACAAGAGATATCACAACAAAATTTATTTTGTAGATAACATGTTGACCAAGTATCAAATGATTAAATTTATAGACTTCTGTGAAGTGTGGTTCCTGCCAAAATCAGTAGCCAGAGTAGCCGCCATTGTTGGAGATCACCGCTGTCACACGCCTCGGCATTGATTCAAAGAGACTTTGGATGAGTTCTTGGGGTACAGAAGAACACGTTGCCAAAGTTGATCTGCTGTGGCAGCTGGGGATGGAATCTGGGTCAATCGTAGAGCAACCATGGACCACATGTTTTCTATCGGCGAAAGATCCGGAGAGCGAGGCGGTCAGGGAAGCAATTCAATCTGGCGATTGACGAAGAACCGTTGAACCGAGAATGCGTTCCACGTGTGGTCGCGCATTATCCTGTTGAAATATGGCTGTGGGCAAGCCCTGAAGGTAAGGAAGGACAACTGGCTCCAACACCTCGGAGATGTAGTGCTGGCTGTTTAAAGTACCGGCAATGCGTACTAGAGGTGTGCGAGAGTGATATCCAATACCGCCCCATACCATAATACCCGGTGCAGGGCCAGTGTGGCGGTGCATAACGCAGCTGTTCAGCATCCTCTCTTCACGGTGTCTCCAGACTCGAATGCGACCATCCTGGTGTTGCAGACAGAAACGTGACTCGTCAGTAAAGACAATTTCATTCCATTCTGCCGTCCACATCCTTCTGTCATCGCACCATTGGCGGCGGAGACGTCTGTGGTTCTGCTTCAAGGGTAGACAAAGCAATGGACGTCTTGCGGACAGACCACTCTGCTGTAAACGGCGTCGAATGGTACGCGCAGACACTGGATGATGCATTACAGACTGCATGTGCTGTGCTATGGTTCGTGATGTGACTGAGCGATCCGTCACTGCCATGCGCACAATTTGCCTGTCATCATGTAAAGTGGTGCGCTGAGGTGGATGCGATTGAACACGCCGGTCCGTCGTACCCTCCTGCATCCAACGATCACATATCCGCATTACAGTTGTTTGGTTTCGTCCAACACGACTACCGATTTCCCTGAAAGATAATCCACAATCTCGGTAGGCCACTATCCTTCCTCTGTCGAACTCGGATACTTGATCAAAAGATGATCGCTGTTTTCAACGAGCCATAATTGATCGTTTTTTTGAAAAAGCCACAAGAAAAACACAATTGCCGAACTTGAAATCGTCGAAATCTCCAAGACTTAAATAGCGCTTTGAAGTGGCGCCGCAGGCGCACGTGATGTGCGTCTGCGCAGAAATTATAATCATTTGCATATCTCACCTCCGCTAATGTATGTTGTAAATTTCATGTTATTTGCATGTTTCCTTCAGGGTGTTGCATTTACAGTGGCCAGCAGTGTATATCAAACACCTCATGAAATTTTACAATTTTTTTAAAAATTGTATTTTAAAAATAGAAATTCTTATTTTGTTTTTTAAAATGCTCCTTGCGATCCAATTTTTAAACAACCCCCCCCCCCCTTAATTTTGCATTTATATTGCTTACAGATACATTTTGAACATAATTATGTATTACTTTGTACTTTCGTTAAATACACTGAAGTGCCGCTGAATTAGGGATACCTACCTAGTAACGAGTTGGGCCTCCTCTGGCCTTGATAACGGCTGCCACACGACAAGGCATAGATTCAACAAGTTTCTGGAAACGTTCCACGGGAATGGGTTGCCAAATATTGGCTAAAGCTGTCCATCATTCAGTAAGGTTCTTTGGTGCTGTGTGATGGCCTATCACGCCTTGTTCCCAAACATCTCAAAGATGCTCAATAGGATTTAAGTCTGGGCTTCTAGGTGGCCAATTCATGACACAGAAGTCAGAGGAATGCTCATCCAACCAGCCAGTAGCCGACCGGGACTTGTGAGAGGTACAGTTGTCTTGCTGGAAAACTCCATTACCGTGCAGATAACAGAACAGCATAAACGGATGGAGGTGATCACCCAGCAACTCTACATACCGAATTGCATTGAGGGAGGTTGGCACAAGCACCAAAGATCCCAAACTGTGCCACGAAAAAACACCCCAGATCATGATTGAGCCACCATGCCCTTGTACAGTTCCAGCAAGGCATGCAGGATCCATGTCTTCATGAGCCTGACGCCATATTCTCAGCCTCCCGTCGGCGTTAAGTAGTCGGAATCGAGACTCATCACTCCATGCTACTCGTTTCCAGTCCTCTACACTCCAGTCTCTTTGCTCTCTAAACCAGGCAAGACGTGCAGCCCGATGGCGAGTATAGAGCAATGGTACTCTCGTAGGTCGACGGCTCCCGAAACCCATACGGTGAAGCGAGCGTTGCACAGTCCGTTTACTGACTGTACGACTGGCACCGTCATTAAACTGGGTGGTAATTTGAGCTAATGTTTGGCTTCGCTGGCTACGTACAATACGCCTGAGCCGTCTCTCACCAGGCACTGTCAAGGCTAATTATCCTTTGCAGTTTGCCCGATCGCTAGTTCTTTTTCCACCATCCATGTATTCTTGGTATACTCTTGACACTGCCGACCTTGAAAATCCTAGCTGTCTGACGATTTCGGAAATTGAATGGCCCATGCCTCTCGCACCTACCATTTGTCCGCGATCGAAGGCGTCTAAATCAGGCAGTTTACCCATACTGGCAATTCCAACAACTAATTCAGAACAACCACAGTAAGCGATATATATTAAGTTACCACAGCGCCCTCACTTGCGCATACATGATGCGCAGCGCTACAAAATTTGCATAGGCTTTGCTATCCCTAATTCAGTGGCACTTCAGTGTAGTTAATTTTTAGGAAATATTGTTATGCTTGTACTCTGAATTTTAGGGAATTTTTTGTACTTTTCTACACTTAAATTAAACTTTTATAATGTGAATGATGTCGAGACCTGAAATGGATACATAACTTTATTTTTATGTATTAGAAGAGTCTATTATTAATCTCATAAAATTTCGTCAATAATTATGACGCAAGGAGCATTTCAAATTCTTGGAAATCTGGAAATTTTGCATTTTAAGAAAAAGCCATTTAAATGATTTGTTTTTCCCCTACCTTTAATATTTACTTTTCTAAAGGTGGCATAATTACTTTTTTATGCCACCAAGTTTTCATTACACATTTTTAAATGCACTTTAAAATATGTAAACGCTTCTTAAAAGCCTTAAGGTCTGTTCACAGAATCCGTCAGCGTGAGCTTTGCTTCTCACTCTTAGTAATTCACTCTTAGACACACACACAAACACACACCAAAAATAAAAATGACGCACAAAGGAGTTATCCGAATGGAACTAAACTCGGTAGATGTGATCTACATGTACAGAACAGCAAATTACTACAATTTGAGTAAAATTGGATGATTTATTCAAGAAAAAGAACTTCACAAAGTGAAAAAGTCACTAACACGTTGGTCCACCTCTGGTCCTTATGCATGCAGTTATTCGGCTTGGCATTGATTGATAGAGGTGGCGGATGTCCTCCTGCGGGATATCGTGCCAAATTCTGTCTAATTGGTACATTAGAAAGTCAAAATCTCGAGCTGGTTGGAAGGCCCTGCCCATAATGCTCCAAACGTGCTCAACGGGGAAGAGATCCGGCGACCTCACTGGCCAAGGTAGCGTCGGGCAAGAACGAAGACAAGCAGTAGAAACTCTCGCTGTGTGCGGTCGGGCATTATCTTGCTGAAATGTAAGCCCAGGATGGCATGATATGAAGGGTAATCCAACGGGGCGTAGAATATCGTCACGTACCGTTGTGCTGTAAGGGTGCCGCGGATGACAACCAAAGGGGTCCTACTATGAAATGAAGTGGCACCCCAGACCTGGTTGTCGTCCCGTTTGACGGAACACAATCAGGTTGGTATGCAACCGCTATCCGGGGCTTCTCCAGACACGAATTCGCTGGTCATCGGCGCTCAATTCGAAGCGGGACTCATCATCGAAGACAATTCTACTCCAGTCAGTGACATTCCAGGTCGAATGTTCCCGACACCACTGCAAACGGGCTTGTCGGTGTACAGAGGTCAATGGTAGTCGGGTGCAAGGGGAACCGTGAGCTCAGTCCCCTTTCTCTGAGCCGCCTATGAAGGGTCCTTGTGGTCACTGAAGCACCAGTTTCACGTACGATCGATGATAATGATGAATCTAGGGCTGTGAGTGCCGCTCTGACGATTGCTCGGTTCTCACGTTCTGTAGTTTCTCTAGGCCGACCGTTTCCTTCTTGACACTATGTTCGGCCATAGTTCACCTATTCCTGCCAACATCGTCTAATGGTGGAATCGCTCCTATCCAAATGTCGTGCGATTCGCCGATTAAACCAACCGGCTTTTTTGAGCCCAACTACTCGTCTTCTCTCAAATGCTGACATCTGCGCATATTGTTCACGCACTTGTATGCGAGGCATAGTTACTGTCTACCCGAGTACACGGAATGAAATTCGCGAAGAATTTATGACCTGGAATCAAAACGTCTCCTCTTTAATATCCTGCCAGTTGCGCACTTAAGATGCACTGCAGCGTTACATGTTTATTCATTGGCCGCCAAACTTTAAATTTTTGTATGCATATCAATTTGTGTCCAATTTGCATTACCCCTTCTTGGTGCGTCATTTTTTCTTGTTTTGTCTAAGAGTGTATTTTAAACCAATCACAGGCCTTAACAATCTCTTGGCTATAACCTGCTAATCTTCGTTTGCAGGTTTGTAATTGGTAAAATATATTTCAATACAAGTAACGCTAACCGGACGGATTCTATTTGAACAGACCCCAAGTTATACGGCGAAGTCATGAGTGTGCTTTTCCTCATTCTTCTTCCGCTCAGTCGTTGTCAAGATAAACTGCTGTTTGGCAGTTATCTTTGTTTACACTCACAACCCCTTTTAAGACATAAAAAGATTTTTTACCCAGAATTTAAAAGCGTTTTATAAATGCAATGAATTTAAAAAATATTTTAACTGCATCAAGCGTCAAGGACACTTATTTGAATGGAAGGAAATTTTGAACTACCATAACCAATCAAGTGACCAGTTAAGGTGACTGCCTACGTTCGGAGCCAATTTTTTTTTAAATCAATTTTTTAGGGATTTTTTGGTCTTTTATGGTAACATAGCACTTAAAAATTAAAAAAATGAACAAAAACTTACCTGAAAATACCATACTTTTTTATAAATTGGTCAATTTGAAGTAGTTTTTAATAAAACTTGGCTTAAACACCTATCACTCTGCACAAAATTCTAATGCTACTATTTTAATTTCCTTCTCACACATGATGCATATGACAGTTATCTTCAAAATGGCCCACAATCTAAGAGCAATTTTAAAATGCAAATATAATACAGACAATTTTATGTTCCAATATGAAAATTCTCAGCGATTCGTCATTCCTTTCTTTATAAAAAAAACCTAAATTTTAAAAAAACTATTTATTATAAATCAATTATTGTGAGTCATTTCATTGACAATAGCATCTAAAACATTTTCTGAAAATTTTATCAAATTATATGCATTATTATGTGAGATATCGTGATAACGGTCGAGATTTGTGCTAAAAATCATAATTCTGATAAAAATGCATTTAAAGTTGTTTGTCACTTCAATTTTGTAGCAGACGATGTTTTTTAAAATAGCTATAACTCTGCTTCTGTTTGATGTAGAAAGAAAATCAAAATGGTTTTGAAAAGAGAAAAGATTGATTTACACGATTCTTACAAGAATAGAATTGACCAAAATTTTACATTTTCAACGTAGGAAGTCACCTTAAGCGGTTATTTATTTTTTACAAATACAACACATTTTAAGTCATAAAAGGATTTTTTTCCGTATAACTTAAAACCATTTTATAAATGCGTTGGGGTATGAAAATATTTTAATCACATACAACGTCAAGGACACTTACTTGAAACGAAGGAAGTGTTAAACTACCATATCCCATCTAGAGACTGATAATGGATGGCTTTTGACATATAGACAGGGAAAAAACAGATTCCCATCAGATACGGACTAAAATTGAGGACGGTTGCAGGACGATTGCCGTCCTGCAACAATTTAAGTTCGCAGATCCATAACATGATACAGTGATACATGATAAGGAATGACGAACGATTGCTCAATTTTCTTTTGTTTATAAAAATAGGATTCACTATTTCTGAGCGGATTCGATTGTAGTTGATTCAAAATGTTAGATATTTCGAACAAACCAGCACCCCTAGCAAGTCCAGCATCAAAAATGCTCGGCCCGCTTATCTTTAGCCTTTGTTTTATCTTGGCTCTTGTAGTGGCTTTTTTCCGGTACCGATGGAAATTAATGAAAGCTTACAAGGAGTTTCCTATTCAAAACATGGATACAAGGTGGCTTTTGCGGATTATCACCGGAAGGTATCCGAAAAACGTTGCCATAACAAGTGGTAAGTTGAATATATTCATTTTTTTCCTCTTGTCATTACTGTTTAAATCAAATTAAACATATCTATGCAGTCGATTTTTTGGATAACACTAAACTTTAAATCAGCGGTTTCCAACCTTTATACTACTACACCTTCCTATAATTTTTTTTTCACGCCTCGCTAAAAAAAATAAATAAAATAAAATAAATAATTCCACGCCTCCCTATCTTTTAATAGATATAATAGTATAGACACGCTTTAAATAATAATAACTTTATCACAAAAAAAAAATGAAAACTACAATTAGCAGAATAATAGCAAGATTTTGCTATAACAATACGAACATGCATATTTATTTTTATATTAAATTACTAATTAAACTACATCTAACGTATCAAAATTTAATGCGAGGGTTGTTGTTGTTTGTTGGCACAAAGTTTATCAAATTTTGGGGGCAACGTGGAGAGAGCCGCTCGTAACTCTTTTTCGACTATTAACCTGGTTCGATATTTGGTTTTCATTGCAGCCAGTGCCGAAAAGCCCGAGTCGCAAAAATAATACGTTACAAACGGTAGAAACACTTGCATTGCTTTGCAATACAATGATTCATACTCTCCACTAAGATTCATCCAAAATTGAATTATGATTTCATTTTAAAACTTTTGTTTTAGTGAGCTATTGCATGACAATTCTATCAATTTTTCTTTTTCGATGGTTCTCAACTCAGATTCGTCGATTTATAGATCGTTTATTCGTTTATTTATAGATATTTTGGTATGAACACTGAATTTTTTATTAAAAAGTTTTTGCACCTTCCCTGGCAATAATCCGGGCCTCCTAGGTTGGAAACCGCGGCTTCAAATCCTAATTTTACAAGATGAAAATATAACTCATTTTGATTTTCGAAATGAACATTCAAAAATCTCTTCATAGGAGTTAAGTGGTACCGGTAAAAGGTACAGAAAAATAATAAGTTAAAAACTATACAAATAATAAAAACTTTGTATTCTTAGTTTTCATTAATTTTTACTAAAAATGCTTCGTTGGTAAGTTACTTTAATTGCTAATTTCTAAGGATTGTTAAAATATGGTGGAAACAGTGATACAACAACCGTGCAATATCCGTATTCTGTATTTCACCAGAGTAAAATAGATTTCCATTGGATTAGACCTCCTGATCCCAGGATCTTATTAAAATCAAAAACTGGCAGCGAGAAGACATTATGTGTCTTAAGTAATGTTATCGCAATCGCGTATTGGTTCGGTAACAAAAGCATTCCTGTTTTGAAAGATTCTTTTCCAACCCTAGTAAACCCCAAAACAGCTGCAAGCGAGTATGATCTGCTTGCAATTGTGTATTGCGAAAAACATCTCAAAGTGTGTTAATAATGTGATATAGTTTATAAATAATTTTATATGCATTCAAAATAAATTTTGGAACACACATGTGATCTTTTGCAGTTTTTTTCACGGAGCTAGTTAAAGAGATAAAACAGTACCAAGCAGAGGGTTTATGCATGCTATGGTTGGGACGACCGTACCTCTTTGTTTTCAATGAAGAAATCACTAAGGTAATTGATATGAACTAATTTAAGTATCATTTCACTTTAAAATTCATTTTTAACTTCTATATGTTTTCTTATATGTCACATTAAAATGCATTTCCTTGTTGTAGTTATACCCTTTTGTCTTTTACGTCGAAACTCTTGGATTTATGAGAGTCTGCAAGTAACCACTTTAGGAGATAACGATTTCTAAGATAATTTGTAAAGCATTCGAATACCTTCAAACAAATCTTACTCTATCTGATTCTGTGTTATTTTGTTACTCTACCTGACTCTCTATATTACTCTATTTGATTCTGTGTTGATTCGGTTCTGTGTTATACATTAGAACAAACGAAAGCAGTATTAATTTAAGGAAATTTGATGTAAGTGTTCTTAAAAAAATCTTCTCAGCTTGTGAGTTCTTCAGTTTGATGAACCCACAAGTTAAGATCGAAATCGAGTCGCCATCATTAAAGTCAATAACAATGGTCACCACAGTTTTAAATTGACTTTAATGATGGCGACTCGATTTCGATCTTAACTTGTGGGTTCATCAAACTGATGAACTCACAAGCTGAAAAGAATTTTTTAAGAACACTTATTTAATGCGTAAATAAGTGTTCTTAAAAAAAGATATATCTATAAAGGATATCTATAAAGATCCTTTATAGATATAAAGAAATCTTAAAACAATGCTTGACCAGACCATCGGTCTTTTTGCATGTTAGTAAAAGGTTTTCATCATTGCTACTATTCCCTTAACAATGATAACGCCAAATCTTAAATGTATGATTTTTGAAATATGAGAAATAAAATCGATTGGGATGCGATGAACACACACACACACACAAATTTAGCAAACTAAATTTACTTGGAATTCTAGTGATCTCTAACAAATAAACCTTCTGTGAACAGCAGAATTCAAAAATTTCAGAAAAGAGCAAGAATATTGCTGTGTTACAGAACCAGTCAAAATAAATCCTATTAAAGTTTCTTCAAAAAGGCGTTACTAAAAAAAGAAACATTTCCAATAACTTACTGATTTCGGTTTTTAAAACAAACAGATAATTATGTCTAGCTGCAATATAAATAATCACTGATAAGACATTCTGAATGAAAGTAAAAGCACGCTTCTATGAAATACAAACTCGGAAACACAACTTTATGTTTGTTACGTGTCTCTAAAGACAAAGAAGAATAAAGAAAAATGCTTGTGTTTTTTGTTTTTAATTCCTGTCAAATGAGCTCCAAAATACTCCCAAGTTACTTCTCAAAAAAGTTCGAGAGCAATTAATTCCTTGTTGGTATAAATTATAATTTTAAGTTATTTTTTCTAAATGAAAGATTTGTGTCGGTGTAATATCGAAATAAGTTTTAGTTCCTCACAACCTAGTGGGTGACAGAGGAAGGGCCATGCAGATTAAAGAGGGAATGTGAAAAGAAAATAGTATGTCCGAAACCGCCAATATGACGGCAGCCGTCTTTCTTGTTTTAAATCAACAACATTGAAATGTCGAACTGAATTATATCAATATAGACCTTCCTTCCGATTTAGCATTTAAGTTTGAATTATCAGGAATCATAAACAGTGGGTCACACAATATGTAAGGGATGGTTAAGATTTGTTGTTCAAAATTAGGAATAAAAAGTATAAATTAAATTATAAATTAAATACTGTTGATTACAATAAAAACTCTTCTTGTCAGTCAAACAAAATCTATGAATTTTATTACAATTTAATTTCTTGGTTCGCATTGTTTGTATAGACTGTATGGACACTTCCGATCTTCAAGCAAAATGCTCAATCGACATGATCAAGATGTTACTGGGAACTTTCTGGAAGATAAGAACCCCTTAACATTCTTAAATGACTTCCATTAAGTTTTATGTTTTGGTAAAATACCTGTAGAATAGCTACCTACAACCACTAGGTAACTCAATATGGGTTTGACAGGAATTACGTGTCGAAGGTCAAAATAGCACTGAGCTGAGCGTAAAACCTTCTCCATAAGTCAGAATGGAAGAATAAAAACGCAGTCAATGGAAGCATTTCATAAAAGAACTTACAGAGGTATTACGATATCAGATAATGTCAGCTTAAACGTATGACATAAAAGGTATGATTATTTTCTTAAAAAAGATTTTTCGTTTTAATTATATCCACAAGGATATAATTAAAGGATATAATTAAGGATTTGTTTCCATTAAGGATTACAAATACTTATATTAAGGATATAAGTATTTATAATCCTTAATATAAGATTAAGGATATAATTGAAATGAAAAAAAGATTTTTCATTTTAATTATATCCTTAATAAGAAAAGGGTTTTTATCTGTTCACTTGATAATGTTTCCATATCAAATTCAATAAATTTAAATTTATTATGTTTCCATTAAGGATTAAAAATACTTATATTAAGGATATAAGTATTTGTAAACCTTAATATAAGATTAAGGATATAAAAAAATTAAAAAATATTTTTCATTTTAATTATATACTTAATCGGAAAAGGTATTTATCTATTAACTTCATTGTGATTCCATAAAAATTCAGTAAATTTACATTTACAGAATACTGCTTTTAAAGCAAACACTTTTCATATGTAGCTCTGAAATTCTCGTTCAATGCGTATATTTGTTTCATTCGTACAAAATAATATATTTATCCATTTCTTCAATTATAGGCGCTTTCAAACGAACAAGCTTTGGTTAATAAGTCTAGTATATACGATGTTATGAAAGAAATATTCGGAAATGGACTGCTAATAAGGTATCTTTCCTTGTTTATTACCTGAGGTTTGTGCAATATATTTATGGCATAACTAGCTGAATACCCGTGAATCGCTAAGGAGTACATTCAAATTGAATACAGCTGTTAATGTATGCAATTAATGCCAATATATATATATATATATATATATATTGTAACGAATATTTTTATAGACAAATTAATGTAGTAAAAAATATTCAAATTAAATACAACGGTCAGTGTATGCAATTAATTTGTATGCTTAATATCCGAAAAATATACTAATTTGATTTAAATTCTTTAAAAATGTCCATCTCAATTAGTCTAGTGGTTAAATTTTATCTCTTATCGTATTTTAATATTTTTTGTCAATTTATTTCGCTGTTAAGCACGTGACACAAAATTAATTTGAAGTATCACAAGAAGTAAAGAAACCACGTGATCAGTATTTAATAAATTAAATTCTAAAAATTAATCTTTAAAATTTCACCAAAAATCAGAAAATGGAGGTAAGGATTCGAAAAAGATTTCATTTTAAAGGAGTTTTTATGATCTTTCTCGTGATATAAATTTCATAACCCTCAGATTATTATTTTAAATGCAAATTTTAAAAAGTTACAAAAACAGATCAAAAATATTTAATTTTTAAAAAATCTATGTAGACTTTTTCCAAAACCCTTCTTAGTGCACCCCTACACTATAAGAAGAATCGCCATGCAAAATTTCAGCCCTTTAGGTCCAGCGGTTTGGTCTGTGCTTTATCTGTCAGTCAGTTAGTCCCGGAACTATTTTATAGATAGAGATTGAGATGTGGTGACATTCGGGGGAAATTTAATAATATGAGGCGATCCGTATTGACAAAAAATTATTTCTTTCATCTACAGGTAATTCGTAATAAATTTCTCCTCTCAAATATTATTTCATAAAGATTTTTTTACTTGCATAAAAAAGCTTGACACTTAAAATGCTTGCAAGCTCAATATGTAACGTTTGAGTATGTATAGATATGTCAGTCGAACCAATAGTTCTATTTTCATATTTTTCCCTTTTTTGTGCATAGGAAACAATTCAAAATAACTTGCATTCGGGATTTATATAGGGTGTGCCAATAAGAGCACCGAATTTAGGTTTTGAATTAAACACATTATTTGTTTTAAAAGTGATAATATTTTTATTCCACTGCAAAGTATGAATGTTCCGATTATTTATGGAATAAAGTGTCAGACAAATGCGCACCACGGCTCTCATTGCAAACTATAGGTTGTAAAAGAACCTTAAAACAATTAATGCGTGCATGTGTTGGGGAAAGCAAGGAAACACAGAGAATTGGCCTTTATCATACACTTATTCGACAATGCTAAAAATTATTTTTAAGAGAAATTAATAACAGAATAAGGTTCCCCTTCATATTATCATTTAATACATGATGAATCCGAAGCAGAGACAAAATATTCAAACAAAGCAACTATTTCTAGGATCTTTCAGGAGGCACTAACTACTGTTGAAGAATACAGCTATGAATGATTTCGTTGACAGGGGCCCACATCATGCCATATGCAGCAGCATCTTGTCTCGGATTGCAGGACTCTCCGCTAGCTCCGAGACAGCTCAATCGGTCTTCTATAACGTGCGAGCTCCAGGGAACTGCAAGTGAAATCTGTAGACCTTCTCTCCTTTTTTCTTGGAGGGGCTGTTGTCTGTTTACCGGGACCATTTTGGCGCGCCTCTTTTTTTTTCTCATTGGACAGTGGGATGCCTTTCTCTTAGCAGTTGCTGCCCCAATTGGTCCCTTATTTCACTGCTCATGTTCACAGTCTATCAAGTACCTCTCCACCATAATTTTCGTTTGAAATGCAACTTTGACCATTTTCTCAAAGTTTTATTGTGGGCAATAAAATAACGTCACTATCTATATTGCAATATTTCTACTCTTTTGATCACTATCAATAGCCACACAGACAGCTTTTCTTTTACACGCCACTTTTGTGTTCAAGTCTCTATATATTTTTTTGCTTCTGAAGTTTTTATGAGTTTTGTTATTGACCGTCTCTCGACCACACACCGTGGTGAATTATAACATTCAGCGCTTCTAAACAAACTCTTGCTCTTTTGATGAAATTTATGATAACGTCGTTGCATAAAGCCTGATTTAAATTTCAAGTCAATTCTTTTATCAAGTTGGCAGGTATAAAAATTGCACGTTTCATCTGTCATCCTTACGATTAGTAAATATAAAACGCTACACTAAAGAACAATGCGTTATTATTGTCAAAACTCATTATAAAAATGGAGATTTATTTGCTGAAACAGTTCGTAAACTTCGTAGAATTTTGCAACGAGAACCGTGGTGCGCATTTGCTGACATTTTATTCCACACACGACTGGAACATTTGTACTTTGCAATGAAATCAAAATATTATCACTTTTCAAATAAATAATTTGTTTAACCTTTAGCTTACGGGGCCCATTTTTCCGATTCCCTCTTTAGTACGAAAAATTTCATACTCCATTTGAAAGAACGGCTATTAATGGGTTATATATAATTATATATCTATCTATATATATATATATATATATATATATATATATATATATATATATACACTGCTCAAAAAAATTAGGGGAGCAAGCAAAGAAGTTAAGAAAAAACCGTGCGAGACAGCCACGTATTGACATAAAAGGGATAGTACACGCGTATCAATGCGCAATACGGAAAAAAAGACGTAAAAAATTTGTAATTAAGCTTTAATTCTTTGAAAATATGGAAAAAACATGAAAAGATGATTTAGGGCAACAATTTGGTTACATGTAAACGATAAAAAAAGTATTGTTTCGAAATGATGCAAGATTTTTAATATGGCGTGTGGTCTCCTCGAACAGCTAAGACTGCTGCACACCTGTTTTCCAGGGATGCTATGATGTTATCGATAAGACTTTGAGGAATACTGTTCCACTCCTCAAGAAGTGCAATCTACAAGTCTCGGAGAGTAAAAGGAGGGCTTGGTCTCGCAGCAATGCGTCGTCGGAGCATGTTCCAAATATGCTCGATTGGATTCAGGTCAGGAGAGCATGCTGGCCATTCCATACTCTATATGGTTTTAGCTTCAAGCATGTTCTCCACATGACGAGCTGTATGCGGTCTGGCATTATCATGCTGGAAAACGAAGGAATCTCCAATGGCTGCAGCGTAAGGTATGACATGAGGTCCCAGTATCTCGTCTGCATACCTTCGGGCCGTCAAAGTACCATTCCGAATGATATGCAGGTCTGTACGTCCACCTATGCTGATTCCACCCCATACCATAAAACCAGCTCGTCTGTATTGTGACGACAAACGAATGTGGGGTTATTTCGAGTGCCCCTTTCCCTCCATACCAAAACACGTCGGGTGTCACACTCCAGACTGAATCGGGACTCGTCTGTAAACAGCACTTGGCTCCAATCATGTTGCTCCCAATCTCGATGTTCAGCAGCCCATCTTCTTCGGGCCACACGGTGGCGTGAGGTCAACGGAATGCAGACCATTAGCCTACGTACATAGAGACCTCCCTGATGAAGCCTATTACGTACTGTTTGGCTGGACACCCTTCGTCCTGTTGCCAAGAGCAACTGTCTTTGCAGCTGAGTAGCATTGTCTGTTCTGTTTCGACGAGCTGTTAACAGTATATACCGGTCATCAGTTGCTGTAGTGGCGCGTGGCCGACCTTGTCCTGGTCGACGTCTAACATTCCCTGTTTCTTGGAATCGATTCCACAGCCTTGCAACGACACTTCTGGCGACACCAACAGCGTCCGCGACACTACGTTGTGTTTGCCCGGATTCAAGTCTGCCTATAATACGCCATGCCTTGGATTCCGGTAAATTACGTTGTTGAGACATTTTCAAGTCACCTTTCATCAAAAAGAATAACGGAGCAATCGAATTTCACAGTTAAGGCAGTGAAACAGACGTTTCTGAAACATCCCGATTTCCGCCCTTATGTTCTTTTTCTGGTTTTTCACGTCGTGAATTTTGATTTGCATATGAAGTTTTCTTCTTCTGTTTCCTGGTAGGCTTTAAATTACGGATGATTTATTTTACGTTACTTATCGGTGTAAGTATTTGCGTAATTTCGTTAAAACCATGTGCTCTCCTAATTGTTTTAAGCAGTGTATATATATATACAGGTGGTTATAAAAATAATGGAAACACTTAGGAAAAACATGAAATTCTTTATCAATATGGCATAGGACCATCTATGGCATTTAATACCACCTAGATTCACTAAGAAAGTGAATTATACAAGTCATGAATAGTGGTTAATGGAATATTATACCATTCTTTATGGATAAATCGTCAATGTTCCTGTGAAGATTCTGTTGCTGGATATTGAATCCTGACTCTGTTCCCTAAAACATACCGCAGCAGTTAGAGGATATTAAGGTTTAGGGACTGTGCGGGCCAGATAAGGTGTTTGACTTGGCCTTTATGTTCCTGAAACCACGATCTGACATGTCTAGCTATATGGATTGGAGCATTAACATCATGGAGAACGCCATCTCCTGCAGGAAACAATTTTTGCACCATAGGATGGATCTGGTCGACTAAAAGTTCGACATAGTCCCTCCCAGTCAATCTCCCTTTCGGGGTTAGAATAGATCCCTTTTAAAAACCATGAGATGGCCGTCGAAACCCTATAAAATTCCCTCTCCATGTTTGACAGCTGGCAAGAGACAAGCATGATAATACGCTTGTGTAGTTGTTTTCAGACACACGCACGTCCTGTAGCAAGGGACAAAGTGAACAATGATTCGCCTAACCAAATATCATATTTCAACGTATCACTCGACCAGGATTTGTGACCGTGGCACCACTGTAGAGGACGGTTTGTTTTCACATCTGTTGCAAGTGGCTTGGGAATTACTACTCTGCCGTAAATGTTTTGTTTTTGAAGTTTTCTCTTACCTGTAATGACTGGTCCCAGTGGCGTAGCTAGAACTTTTGCCGCCCGGGGCGGTCTCCAATTTGCCGCCCTTTCTAAGTCAATCAATTGGTGGTTTTTATAAATTAATAAACATAAATAAATAATTGTAATTGAGACAAACTATAGATGGGGAACTTTTTTACCATTGGATGTCATATTTAAATTAGGCAGTAATAGAGGAGGCCGTTTAAGTTGATATATCTATAAATGCGACTTTTATAAAGACCACAAGAAACTTACGGAGGTCGTAGTTTCCCCACCTATGAGACTAAACATATACCTAATTTATAAAAAAAATTCCATAAAATATGTTTTATTTTATATTTATAAATAAAAATAAATAATTTCATTTCTTTTGGATAAACAAATTGTACTTATATGTGTATGTAAACAAAACATATTTTTATATTTACTCTTCTAACTTTCATAGTAGAAAAATCATGTATAATGCTCTCAAAATTTATATTATTTGTAATCTCTTGTTCTATAGACAGTTTAGGATTGTTAATAGAAGTTTTTTTCATAAAAAGTGCATTATTCTTTGAAATCACATATATTTTCAAAATTTATAGACCATGAAATAATGTAAAACATACAAAAATCAAAAAAAAAATAACAGGCAGAATTAAAAATATATATATTCAAGTTTTTAGATACATACAAAAAACAATTCAATGCACAGTTATGTTTATATACATATATGGTAAACTTCCATTAAAAATATAAGGTTTAAAATGATATGGGATACGCATGCAGCATTTTGGAAAAAGTTAGCATTTTTTAAAATTTTTGAAAAAGAGGCATTATTCTGCCAAAAAAGTGTCGTCTTTTGAATCCTCAGGGTCTTCAATATATTAAACAAGAATATTAGTTATTCTCCTTCTGTATTGTTATCATACTGTATGTCATTCTGTAGAGTTAAAAATTGAAAATTAAAAATTGAAAATTTGGGGTTTAAGGTCCCTTGTTCCCTTAAATGTCACAAAGAAACAAAGTACTAAATTTTCAAGCGATAACTTGCTTGGAATTTCAGATTTATCATTTCAAAGGAGCAAATTCTGTTCCGAGATAAAAAGAAGTACACATAAATGGTAAGGTAGGATAGATAGTTCAGCAATAAAAAATGTGTTTCGTTGTGCATTCATCGTAGACAAATTCACTAACCATTTCTTCTGCTTACAGATAAAAATAATGGTATGGTTTTATGATCATCGTACACAATTTCATTAAGATTTTTTCTGTTTGCAGATAAAAATGTTGCCTTTAGTTGTGTAATCATCATAGATATTTTATTAAGCTTTTTTTATGTCACAAGTGAAGGTAAAAATTTATTCTTAAGTATAAAAATTATATCAAATTGCTATATATAAAATAATTCCCTCAATATTATTGTATTTTTGAATTGGGGGGGGGGGGGATTGGTTAAACCTCAGCGCTATAGATACCTGACTGTAAAATAGGTGTAGAATAACTTTCAAATAGAATAACTTCCATTGATATAATTTATATTTACATACTACCATGTCTACTCCCTGTGCCTACTTCTTATCAAACTTCTCGAACAATTTATTCTTTGTTTCCACGGAGAGTTGTGTCGTTTTGTTCGTAAGGTGTCATTTTGTTAGTAAGGTTTGTTTTTAGGTTCCAAAGATTATAACAGATAAAATATATTCAGTTCTCTATCCCGTGTAGAATATGTAATTTTCTGGTTATATGGTATTGATAAATACGAGTTTTTCAAAAGAATTTAAGAAAGTTCGTAATTAACTTTTATTTTGGGGGGCCCATTTTTCCAATTTCCTCTTTAGTAGTACGGGAAATTTCATACTGCCTTTGTAAGAACGGCCATTAAGGGATATTAATATATATATATATATATATATATATATATATATATATATATATATATATATATATATATATATATGTGTGTGTGTGTGTGTATATATATGTGTATATATATGTGTATATATATATATATATATATATATATATAATAATATTATTAATAATCTATAATCGCCCTTTCTGAAACTTTCTTTCTCAATCTGGTAACCTTTCCGACTCCTTGGCGAGATGCTTTGCCTTTCCATACTAACTTTCTCCGCCAATTCTGGCAACCTCTCTGACCTAATTCTATTTTCGCGTTCTACGCTTGGCTGACTCGAAGTGAATAAGATGTATGGTTACGACCGTAAAATAAATCCCTTTGTTCCTGAAGCTGACTTTATTATTTCCCGGCCTCGATTGCAGTATTTTCCAGGAGATGACCACTCCGTGTCATCACACCCACAAACACCCACCCACCCACACACACACACACACACATATATATATATATATATATATATATATATATATATATATATATATATATATATATATATATATATATATATAGTACATATATATATGTATATGTGTATATAGTACACACTCACACACATATAATATATATATATATATATATATATATATATATATATATATATATATATATATATATATATATATATATATATAGTATATATACATTTATTCATTATTGGGATACATGCTATCCCATACCGTAAGGAAAAGGTTAATGTGTACTATTCTGATGTTTATTACTGATATCTTTCAATAAATAATTGAATCAGCAATGGAGCAAATATTTATATGATTTTACATTTAACATGCTCCTGATATACATTCAAATTTGATTTAGTTTTTAAATAAGTGAATGAACTAAAATTCTAATACGGGTGCCCCCAGTTTCTAATCATCTAATACCAAACATAAAAAGGTATATAATCCCTGGTCTAAATATTCCGTACTGTTTTATATCAGACTAGCGGCCCGTCCCGACTTTGTCCGGGTTGAACAAAATATTATACCAATAAATTTCCAGTTGATAGCCAATAAATTGTAAATCTTTTTTTTTTACCTTAATAATAACCTAAATAATACCTTAAATTAATTTTATGTTTGTTAATAATTAAAATAAATTTTTTAAAAGAAAAAGGCGTGCCGGAGAACGGCTAGGTTCGAACCGTTAGCGTCAGAACAGAAGCCCACTGCGATAGCACCACGATAAGGATCGTTGAATCTTCGGAACAAAAAGCGGTAGAAGACAGTAGCGGAAACAATGGAGATTGTTAGGATTAAGCCCCCTAACTTTATTTCTACTGATCAGATATACATAATATATAGCCTATGTCCATCTGGAATAATGTACCTTTCAAACAGTGAAAGAATTTTTCAAATAGGTACAGTGGTTCTGAAGATTACCCTCCACGTACAAAATCGCTCTCTCTCTTTATATATAAGTATAGATCATATCTGGAATATTCATGTTTTCCAAACTTCCGGGATCATCCGTGCACAAATTGGAAAATATGCATGGAAGTTCAGCGCAATGCAAGTACAAATAGCAAAGACGAAGCATTGTTTTTATTTTGCTAGTACAGTGGTACCTCCGAAAAGCGGACAGTCACGGGACCAAAAGTTTTGTCCGTTATTAGGAGGTGTCCGCTATTGGGGAGGACAACATTTTTATATAAAATTTTTTGCTCTTTTGTTTGACATTTGATTGAAAATTACGGCTGCAATTTTAATTAAAAAGGAAAAATTAATTAGGCAAGAAAAGAATAACTATTTACTACTTTTCCTTTTAATTGTGTGCTAATCCTTTTATCTTGCATTAAATAATCCCAAAATACAATGTGTAGTAGCTAAATTATTTTAATTACTGCTGAAAAAATCTCTTAACAAAGTTTGATTTTTCTTTTTTACACAACAAACCTGTTTTTCAAGATGATTCTTCATAGGATTTAGCTTTGCTAATCCCTCCGAATCTTCGTTGTTCAGAATGAAATGTTTGAATTGTTCGCTGTATTTCTGTGCTTCCGAATAATCTTTGATTTTGCAGTCTTCCATTGGCGATTCCTCATCATCATCCTCAGAAAGGGCCAGTGCTTCAGTGGTGGCCCGATGAATGAAATCGAAAACACGCAGGTTTTCTTCCTCAATGGATAAATCGTCGTTTACCTTGACTTCCTCTTCAACGCTGACATTTGAATCCAAATTGGCTACTAGATCCGCAAGTTCATTTTTGCTTTTTTCGGTAGTGCTGTCAGTTGCCACTTCGCTTGTACTCAAAAATCCCGTCTTCTTAAAACATTTTAGAACGCACCCAGATTCCACCTTTTTAAGGGCTGACGTAGTCCAGGAAATTGCATCCAAAACAGATACCGATTTTGCCAACTCTTCGCAGGATTCACAGGAGATAATCTGTGTCAGAAGCAGATTTCTGTATCGTACTTTAAAGCTGCAGATAATTCCCTGAAATTGGCTGTAGCATTGTCCATGAACAGAATGATTTTTCTCTTTTGTTTTTTCATTTTGTTGTCTAACTCCACCAACCAATCGCTCATTATCTCAGTGGTTATCTACACTTTCTTATTTGACTTCCATGAAACACTAAATTTTCGCACATCAATGTTCTTGAAACATCTAGGCTTCTTAGTTTTTCCAATAACAATTGGAGCTTCGAAGTCTCCCAGCATGTTGCAACGCAGCAAAAGAGTGAGCCGCTCTTTTGAAATTTCCTGCCACTACATTTTCCACCTTTAAAACATAAGGCCTTGTCTGGAAGGACACGGCAAAAGAGGCCAGACTCATAGGCATCGAAAATGTCTCTGTCATCATATCCTTTGCACAAATATATAATCTTTCCAATCCAATCTGTTACTTCATTTGGATTTACAGAATTTTCTTCAACATAAATCTGTTTAAAAAATATGTTGTGACATGTCCGGAATTTTTCCATCCATCCATTTGAGGCGTTAAAATTTTCTAAATTTGAAATGTTTGCCAAAATAATTGAAAGTTTTTAAAAATACCTGTCCACTATTCGGAGTGTCCGCTATTCAGAGGGAATAACATGGATTGTCCTATATAAAAGGACTGGGACTCGTAAAAATATCCGTTAATTAGAGGTATCCGCTATTCGGGAGTTTCCGTTAAGAGATGTTCCACTGTAATCATTATTTTCGAAGTCATGAAAATGCTATTTCATGAAAATGCTTATAAGGTACGTATAAAGCGATATTCCTTGTGCCAAAATAATGTAAACATGCAAAATTTACTCACTAGTGGTTTGCCTGATTATATTCCACACTTTTCAAAAGTTTGTGACAAATTCAAATGTCTCCTTTTGTGAGCTAACCCGCGGTAGTTTCGTTAGAAGAGACTACCTGAATTTTGTTTTTCTTTATATTTAATTGAAATTTCTTATCGTTCAAGTGGAGGTGATTTGTGGAAAGCCCATCGCAAGTTGGTGAGTCCAGCGTTCTATTTGGGTGTCCTGAAGGGGAAAATACACATTTTCAACAAGAATGCAACCAACTTGGTAGAGACGCTTCAAAACGTTGAGGGCCAACCGATTGAGAATCTGACACGGTGCCTCAAGAGTTGCAGTTTTAATATCCTGACAGGTGCGAAAATGTATTTTCGATTTATTGTTTACAATGATATAGTAAGAGAAAGCATTATTCTTAATTAGAAAATTGTAAAAAAAAAAACAAGAATAGAACAAACGTAGAATTTATAAGCAAATTTGTATTCAATGTATATAAAAGTTTTTTAAGTTCTACTTTTGTTTAAAATATCGATTTTTGCCTTCATCGATAGCATGAAATACTCTTCCAATGTCCCCACATTTATTTCTACCTTAACTGGAACCCTATTTAAAAATTATTTTATTAATTAAATGGCACTCATGATAGAAAATTTAAATACAAATTTATTAATTTATTCACCAAGTTCTTCAACAGTTGACCAATTGATTCCTAAAGTTATTTTTAATTTTGTTCCAACTTGAATTTCATTAACGATTCCAAATTACTAGTGTCTGATACGAAATAATCTCTGTTTAAATTGTTCGCAGTCACAATTTAGGAAAGTGAAAAAAAACATCAAAAAATATTATGTAGTATATTTTTCAGTATGAAAGTTTATAAATTCATCTCTAGAAAACTTCTAATCAAGTTAGTGTTTCAAGAACATGCATACCATACTCAATAGAATCTTTTGAACACTGTTGACCATGATAAATTAATAAATGTTTTCACTGGAAGAATATCAAAAAACTCCCCAAATTAATAAATGTAATTGTATTTGAGGATATTGCAGCACCCCGTAAAGTTAATATGTTAAGACCTTAAATATCATTAGCGAAGGAAAACTTTTGCTAGTATTTGAAGGTCATAAAAGAAGAAAATTTTAACAGGAAGAATGCCTGCAAACATAAAATATAAAAGTAATAATATGAGTGTGTTGTAGCTCATACGGAAATTTCTAAACAATTTCTAACACAAATTTCTAAACAATATTTTATAGATTTAATGACAATATGAAAAAGTATTTTGCTGAATAGAATTCATATAATTTATTTTTATTCGATTATCCGGTATCTGCCGGGTAATTTTAAAATAACTATCCAACAACCGAGTTTACATAAAATCCGGATATTTGAAAACCCTAATTATAAGTCTTATATTTTACTAATTTTTTTTTAATGCATTTTTTGACAAATGCTAATTTTTTTACTTTAATGTTACAGAATCTGTGTTAGGTTTAACGTTGGACGATGAAAAGAATGCTTCGAGAGCTCAGAATTTCATGAAAATGCTTATAAGGTACGTACAAAGCGATATTTATTGTGCCAAAATAATTTAAACATGCCAAATTTACTCACTGGTGTTTTGCCTGATAATATTCCATACTTTTCAAAAGTTTGTGACAAGTTCAAATGTCTCCTTTTGTGAGCTAACCCGCGGTAGTTTCATTAGAAGAGACTACCTGAATTTTGTTTTTCTTTATGTTTAATTTGCCAGGCGATCATTTTTATGTGGTATTGTCTGTGGTATTGTCCCTGCTGTAGACTTCTACTTCGCGTCTTTTAACCTTTAAATAAGGTTTTCCGTGATTAAAAGGATATTTTAAATATTCCCTATGATGTATATCTATGGCATTTATGATATACGTGCGCCCATAAAGTAACCGGACAATTTTTTTATAAATAAGAAAAATATTACTCACCTTCAAATAAATTTATCTCCTTCAAAATGATCGCCAAAGGAGTCTATACAATTTTTCCAACGTTTCTTCAAGTCATCGAAAGAATGTTTATAAGCGTTGGAAATAAACGTTCGCAAAATATGCGTAACATATGATTTAATATCCGAGAAGTTTTCAAATCTCTGTCCTTTGATGGCCATCTTAAGCTTCGGAAAAAGGAAAAAATCTGGCGATAAGTCGGGAGAATATGTTGGGTGATTTATCACTGTACTTGAATGCTTTAGCAAGATATTGCTGCACAGAAATTGCTGTATGGGGCCTAGCATTATCGTGTAAAAGAAACCAGTAGCCAGAATCAAACAGTTTCTTCCTAACTCGCCTTATTCCGTTTCTTAATCCAAAAAGCACCTCCTTGTAAAAGTACTGATCAATTGTTTGATTTTCAGGAACAAATTCGTGGTGAATAAGTCCTTTGTAATCCAAAAATGCAAAATCCATTAAAGGACAGCGATTTGAAAACGTCACGGATATTAAATCCAATGTTACGCGTATTTTACGAATGTTTAGTCCCAACGCCTATAAACAGTGTTTCGATGACTTGAAGAAACGTTGGAAAAATTGTATAGACTCCTTTGGTGATTATTTTGAAAGAGATAAAATTTATTTGAAGGCGATTAATATTTTTCTTATTTATAAAAAATTGTCCGGTTACTTTATGGGCGCACCTTGTATATCAATGAAATTTATGATGTATATCTATTACATTTATAATGTATATCTATGAATTTTGTATTATCTTTGCATTACCCGCTGTACACTTGTACTTCGCAGTAGCATAGAATTCTAGTAGCATAGTAATTCTATAAATGCAATGTTATTAATTTTGTGGCTTTTCAAAAGATCTTTCTTTAACTCATAATAACGTTTGTAACTGATTATGTAATTTAAACGTTCTCCTTAAGTTTAAAAAGATAGAAGAGAACGATTTTTCTAAATGATCGTGTACATTGGATTTTAACTAATGACTCTCTGTACTCTCTTTCAGCGGAACTAAAATCTCGGTTTCGAGAATTGCTTTTCCTTGGATGTACTGGAAACCATTACTTCCATTTTTTGCGTTGGGAAGGAAATATATTGAAGCAGTTGATGGAATTCATCGTTTTACGCGCGAGGTAATCATTTTCCCTTTACAGTATTTAAAACAAAGAAAGTGATTATTGTTCAAGAAGTTAAAGGATAATTTCTTTCTGACCAAGTATTTTAATATACAGGGTGCCCGAGAATTGTTGGACACTTTACAAAATTAAATAAAAGAAACTATGAGTACGAACCGGGTATTTGAATTATGCCTGACTTACAAAAGTGCTATATTTTCGTTTCCTATAATTTTATACCAAAAAATAGAAGGCGCTACGTGTCAAGGACATTGGTAAGAGATTCAGAAGAGCGCAGTAGATATGGCGACTGTACATCAGAAAGCAATGCGCGTATTATGGCTCGCAGAATTTAAATCTGTCATTAAAGTTAAAAGACGGTATTGTTTGGAATATGGATGTCAACCTGCATCAACGAATGCGATTAAGAGATGGACGAAACAGTTGGATTGGTCGCAGTAGTCCAATTCAGTGGCCCCTTCGATCGCCAGATTTAACCCCCTTGTATTTTTTTCATGTGGGGTTACTTCAAAGATATTGCTTACAGGACTACGTGTTCTAATGTAGAGGAACTCAAGCAGAGAATCACAGCTGCTATTCATTCCATAACTCCTCAGATGCTTTCAAATACTTGGAATGAAATCGAATATCGTTTAGATGTTGTATGATCCACCAAAGGATCTCATGTTGAAATCTATTATGTTTGTTATGTATTTAATTAGTTAGCAACTACATTTTAATGATTAGAATTTTTTAGCTTTAATTTTATAAAGTGTTCAACAATTCTCGGGCACCCTATATTACTAGCCGCTGCGCGACCAGCATGGCCGCTTTTAGTTACATATTTTCATTTGCTAAACAACTCAACTGAAAGTAACATATGTAAGGAATGTTGTCATTACCTGTCATCATAAATATACGTTGTTAAGTGGTAGTGGGATCTCAGCCAAAAAATTTATAATCAGTATAAAATTCCCTATAAGGCTGATTCTAAAACATCGTGATTAAAAAATGTGAATTTCCATTACGTCAGAACAAAGTTAGAGATAAGACTGAGAAACCCAACAGCAATGATTTTTAAAATTATATCCCTCTCTGTATGTAATATTTTTCAAAGTTAAGATATCTACACTTTATCATCAAATAAGAAACTGTTGGAAAAAAAAATTCACTTAAATAAAGGAGTAAAAATTCAGCAAGTACTAAAATATAGTGTGGATTACATTACCCTCTGTATATACTATTGTTCATATTTCAGATATCGACACTTAATCATATCAAATAAAAAAATTGTTGGGAAAATTTCTTCACTTATAAAATAGAGTAAAAATTCAGTAAGTACTAAAAAAAGTGTAGAAAATTACCTCTTACTTACTATGAAGGTATTATAATGCAGTTATTAATATTTTACTATGATATTCTTAAAACTTCTTGGTAGACACTGCAGAATATTTCAGAAGTAGGAGATACTACAATGACAGAATCAAAAGAACGGACTCTAGATAAACCTACATACAACTGTCCACGACTAAACACTGGATTTTATAGGTATAAATATATTTTGTCAAAAGTTTGTCCTCTTACATACGTTTAGAAAAACTGATGGAGCAAATAAATAAATTGAAATTATCTCGTGAATAAATTAAAATTATTCACGAGTAAAATAAAGTAATTAAATTGTACCAAATTACGTGGTATCGTCGAGCCACTATACACACGTGGTTGGCCGCTAATGTTTACATCTGGTAGTTGAAGCCGTTGCCATTCGGAGTGTAGAAATATCGTCGATTTTTCTGCCGCATACCTACGTGTTTTATAAATGTAGATAATATATTATTGTTCTAAAACAAACGATTTGAAGCTAATTTTTTTTTTTTTAAATGGATAAATATGCTCTACGAAATCGCACAGACATGCCTTGACAGAAATTTTATGAATATTTTTTATAAAATGGCAAATCATGAAAATTTTATTTGTTAGATGGAATTAAAGGATAGATACACAATAGGGTATGCATACAGAACTCTATAAAAATGCTGTGTGCGAGAACGTAATCGTCATGTACGAGTAAGCCAGCGGTCAGTGCTTATTTTTATTGAAAGCTCTATGGTTTATTTTAAGCCAAAAATAAAAGTTTCTTTCTAAAGTTTTAGAATTTTATGTGCTGGACGTTTTTAGGTTTCGCCCTTATTATAGGCTCCCCAACAAGGTATAATCCTTACGAGGATTTCATATCAAGGACGAAAGCAAGGTCCAAGGCTAGCCTTGGACCTTGGTTCTACATAGAAGCTTCTATGCACACACGTGATGAAAATATTTGCATCTTTCTACGAGTGCGTGTTCCGTGCATTTTTCATCCTAAAACACTCTAGTTTTCTACCTCAATTCGAGCTAGTCGAAATTTCTTTCCGGTGTAGGCTGGGTAAGACTCCCGTAAAATTCAGGTTCATCGAAAAATGTCTCTGTTTGCAATGTGATATAAAGTACCATACAATAGAACTCATGGTGTTTATTTTTCCACCAAAAGACACAGAAACTTATCATATTTTGGACATTTCCCAGTAAGTTTTTATATGAGCACCCCTCGTCGCTCAAGCACGCATCCAAGCGATAGTCGATCTCCATCCACGTACGCAGAAGTATATCTCCATACAGCTATTGCCACAGTGATTCTGTCCGATAAAGGGCGTAGTCCCGGATATTTTCATTGTACACAATGTTTTTAAGGTAACCCCATAGAAAATTATTAATGTCTAGAGGGGTCAAATCGGGGCTTCTTGGGGGCCAAAAAAATTAGACCGTCCCTTCCTATCCAACATCAAAGTCCATGTAGGAGGAAGCGCGACGTCACAGCATCGTCGTATGCCCTTAGCACAGTCACGTTCACCATGACAGGGAAAATTAAATTTCCCAGAGTTGACATACCATCTGCTCCTACACAAAATCCGATCGGTCGATTGTTGTTCAAGACATGCACAACTGAAATCACGGACATCATTTTCGATGACCCTTTAAAATCAGATTTCGGATTTGGAATTATTTTTCCTCCACCTTAGGTGTCATAGTTTGTTTCGTGTTTACTTCTTCCTCTCTGAAACGGGGAGCAACCAGTGTTTGTTTATTCCAAACTTTTATTTTACATACATTTTTCATGGAAATTAGGTTTTTATCTGAAATATAATTTAATTTAATATTAATAATATTTTTAAAAGATTTAGAGTAGATCCTAATTTGAGCTTTGAATTATTTTCAAAATTATATATAATTTCGAAGTGATTTTGGATTTGTTCATAGTTTTTAAACACGGGATTTATGAAAAATTGTTTTTCAAAACTTTGAATTGAAATATATAGGATTTTGGAAAGTATTTTAGAATTAGTTTTGGAATTAGTTTTCGGAGAAGGAGAATAAACGATTCTAAAACATTATAGAACGAGGGGAAACAGAAGGATCTATGTGAACTCCTCCAATCGCAGTCTATGAACGGGAGTCAATCAGACCATTTATAGCTACCATAAACCTCCCTATAGTAAAATGGTTTAAAAATCTTAGCATGCAACTATTTTATAAGGGGTTTTTGCAATACATTGATGCTTAGTTAAAATTTGTGGTCAATATATTTTCAGTATTATTGAATATGAAAATGTATATTGTTATTAAAATGTATATTGCTTGCTAAATATTTTGAACTCAGCATTCTTGCAACATTTTTATTTTTAACATTGCTGTATAAAAAATTTGAGATGCCTTTTTTTTTGCGGTCATTTCATTTTAAACTACAGTATTGTAAAGTCAGCATTTAAAGATATAGACACTTAAACAAACCTATTTTTTCTTGATTCAAGCTTGGGATGTAACGTAGTACTTTATTATTATTTTGAAATGGTGTGTTAAAATATCGAGTAGTAAAAAATAACAAATTTATAGGTAAATAATGCAACATCTTTATACACTGGTTGGAACTTTAATTGTGGCAACTAGGTAGGTACAAATTATACAGAAGAGAGACGGGGTGAAACTTTTATGGCCCTTAAAGTAGTAACGAGCATTGTTTACCACCCCTTGCTAACGTCCTGGAAGATGAAGGGTGCTGTTGGTAGCACCTGATCGGTTGATCCTTTGAAAGGAGTAGTCTACGGCTTGCAGAATATCTGGTGGAATCCACGGAGTGGTTCTTTCATCTTGAGGATCAGAGAAGTGTAGAAGAAGTGTTCCTTCATCTTTATCAAAGTCGCAGACACTGGGGAATATGCGGCATTGTAGAGCACTTCCCAGCGCCAGCGAGCAAACACATCAGCCTCAGTGTGTGTATAAGTATTTTCCTTCCATCAGTATGATGGTAAAAAATTATTTCGTCCGATAGACAGGTAACTAAAACATGGCTGTCTTCATCCTGTTACTGTGCAGGCGTGTGATTTTGTGGGGTGAGCTCATTCGCACTGCGGTAAGGCAGGTATGTAACGTACGTGTGGTATAAGCTCCTTTCATAGGTTCTGCAGCGTGGGGTCTCTACAACAGTGTTATCACTATTACAGTTCCATCCCTCGTAGTCTTAACTGAAATACAAATTTGAAATTATATCTTTTAATTGAAGAAATAATCTCTAATCG
Source organism: Dolomedes plantarius (assembly GCA_907164885.2). Taxonomy (NCBI): domain Eukaryota; kingdom Metazoa; phylum Arthropoda; class Arachnida; order Araneae; family Dolomedidae; genus Dolomedes; species Dolomedes plantarius. Next base: position 94,721,373 of record OU015490.1, read on the forward strand.
TTTAATGATAAATTTTGTGAGCAATGAAAGGAAGTCGCCAGACGTGCGGCGGCAGGGGAAAAGTCGGCAAAACGTGCCGGAAAGGTGTGGAAACTGATTGAACAAGTAATTCAATTGAATGCCCTTCCAACTGTTAAGGTATACGGATAATTGATAACCAATCGTCTCGGGCGCAATCCTGCTCAACTGGGACACACTGGCTCAAGGACACCGGGACCTCCAGCCCCTGCCCCCAAGCCGAACAACGTCTAATAATTCATTAACAAAATTGTTTTTCAAAATTTAGCAGTTTAGTGGCAACCACCATTCCTGTGTTCACTTTTCCTCCTTTTATCCTCTTTCTTTTTCTTCTTCTAATTATTTTCTTTTTCTTATTGTTACAGATTGCATTATAATGCTTACAATATCATTACACAATTATTACTATTTCACATTACATTTTTTTTCATAATTACATCAAATTTATATAGTTGCATATCAACATGACAATAGAATTTAACCTGACAATTACGTAAATACACCCACATAAATACAATTTACTTTAATACATTTACATACGTACAATAATACAAATTTCTATTGATTGAAGAATACTGCTATGTGGCATGAGAGAAGGGGATACAAGTATCCATAAGAATACCGACCACCTTCGTAATGAAGCCTCTACAGTAAAAGTCACAAGACACTGACTGAACAAGTAAAAATAGATATTTATTGCCCTAGGCAGCCTAGTGATAGTACGTTGCACTTCGAAAGGAGGGACTTCAGTTGGAATCCCGACAAGCGCCATTGAATAACTTCTTGTCTACGCCGGATATGGCCACACTACAAACTTAGTCTGGAAAGTCCTTCTATGTTCACAGATTGAGGGGAAAGAAATGTTTCCTACAGATTGCGCCCCTGGAGGTGCTCAATCAGAATTGTTGTGGCACCTGTCTAAGGGCCTGTTCACATAGAATCCGTCAGCGTCAGCGTTAAAGATTCTGTTGTCGCTGATTGGTTAGATAGGTCAATGATTGGTATATGACTGGTTAAAAATTTTTACGCTAACGCTGACGGATTCTATGTCAACATGCCCATAGCCAGTCTCCGACCCTTCTGGTGTTATTGCAAATTGGAGCCGCATTCCTCTGCTCGCTGCTATCAATGGCCCTAGTTTGGAATATTCCGAACAGGGGGAATAAGTCCCTACACAAAGGGTATCTCTGAACTATCGTAGTTTTATTGTTAGAAAATGACATCGAGACTAATGACGGAATTTTTATGTTGAAGTCTCATTTCAATAGACATTTGCCTTTACTAGATCATAAACAAAGTCTCAATTGAGTACATATGAATCAAAAATAAATTCTCATTAGAGATGCATGTCAAAGGATGTCACTTAATGATGCATGATTTTTCATTTTAGGTTGTCGACGAACTGCCGAAATCTGTTACCATCTCTGAGAATGAGGATCCGAATTTAGATGGCGAGCAGGAAGTCCGGAAGCCAATAGCGCAGATCTTTTTTGAAAAGCATGTGCAAGATCCCAGCTTTACCGTTGAGGACGTGCAAGCCCATCTCGGTAACGTCATGGTTGCGGTGAGGCTTAATTTGATATACATTTGGGTCTTTGGAAGGGTTATTGAAAGGAATTTCAAATCAATAAATGTAATATTCAAATATGTAATTAATATCCCTTTGAACCTTACAGTCAATGATTTGAAACGATAACTTTGATAGCTTTTCTTGTAATTAATTTGTTTATTTGTCAAATGCTTTAACTTAAATTTTTCTGGTGTAATTTTTAAACTCTCCCCTTTTTTTAAGAACTTAATTCTTGTTTTTATTGCCAATTCTTCATCAGTTCATTTTAATATTATGCAAACCTAAGTTGGAGGGCTCGGCCCATGGAACGTAGATAGTCCAGTTTCTCCTCTTGGTCCTATTGGATAGGTTTTCTTTTCTTTAATTAAAATACGCTTAACATCTGATGATAATTTGTTTGATGAACAAATGAAATAGGATTTAATTTCAACAAAAAAGTTTAATTCGAGTTTTATTTATCAATTTTTTTCATTTCGGACGATTCTTACTGCCATTCATAGTTTCGACACTGCTCTTGTGTTCGAATTAACTCTCCAATTTTGATAGCTTTTTTTGTTTGATCGAATTTCTTAGGCAACTTCTTAATTGATTGCAGCACTGTTTTAGTCCAGGCGAAATATATATCTTCCCATATTTTATGTCAATACTAGCTGAAAACACACACTTCGCTACGGAGTACATTCAAATTAAGTACAACGGTCAATGTATGCAATTAGTGACATATATATATATATATATATATATATATATATATATATATATTTATAATAAATACGACGATCATTGTATACAAGTGATGTAAGAAAAAAATATATATTTATAAAAATATCGTAACGGATATTTTTATAGACAAAATAATGTAGAAGAAAATATTCAAATTAAATCTAATAGAACAGACTAAAGAATATGGTACAGTTAATATAGTACAGTTTGAGGAACATTTCTTTTACTGTATTTTAATATGTTTTGGATAATGTCCAATCGTCTGTCGCATTAGCAAGAAAAAAATATTTTTTTGTCTATTTCGTTGTTATGAGTGTGACGATAAATTTATTTATAGTACCAGAAAAAGAAATCACGTGATCAGCATTTAATAAATTAATTTCTAAAATTAAATCTTTAAAAATTCACCAAAAATCAGTAAATGGAGGTAAAGATTCGAAAAAGACTTCATTTTAAAGGAATGTTTTCGATCTTTCTCGTGACATAAATTTTATAACCCTCAAATTATTATTTTAAATGCAAACTTAAAAGTTACTAAAACAGCTTAAAAATTTATTTTTTAAAAATCTAAGCAGAATTTTTCAAAAATCTTTCTTAGAGCACCTTTAGACTATAAGAAGAATCCCCATGTAAAATTGTAACCCTTTAGGTCCAGCGGTTTGTTCTGTGCGTTGTACGTCAGTCAGTCATTCAGTTAGGGAACTGTTTTATATAGATAGATAAAATTTTCATGAGAAACTTGAAGTGCTGTTCTCTCATTGGTTTAGGCCGGTTGAAGGGAGTAGTTCCCTTGAAATAAAGATAGATTGTTTTTTTTTCATTTTTCCCATTATTCTGAAAATGTTTACTTTTTGAACTTAAAAATTGTCCCTCCGATCGGAAATAAAATGAAAATAAATTCTTTTGAGGTACTACACTATAAAAAATGTAACTGAACATGGTTCGAATTTCAGGAAGGGATTATTACGTGATATTACAAATAATGTAATAGGTTGGGTCTCTTTATATGTTACACATCTATACGAACTAAGAGATAAGACTTTCAACAAATATCTGCTGAATATTTTCAAAGGTACAGCAAAGATGAAAATGATATAGAATAGCTATTGCCATACGAAAAATATGATGTAACATCCTAATTTTGTTAAACGTTTTGTTATTTAACGTAATTTTCCTCTTTTCAGGGATCTGACTCGATAACTGTAGCTCTGATGTGGTGCTTTTATTTATTGGGCCATCATCCAGAAGAACAAGAAAAAGCCTGCAAAGAAGTGAATTCAATAGTCCCTGAAGGAGACGTGACATATGAACATCTGGGGAAATTACAGTACTTGGAGTGTGTGATAAAGGTAAAATATGCTTGGATCAAATGTCCAATATTTACAAAACGAAATGTCCAATATTTCGTTTTGTAAATATTTTCAATCAACGAAATGTCCAATATTTACAAAAACAATTGATATCACTGAATAGTCATAAAACTGACAAATTACTCAACCATAGAAGTACATTACTCAGAGCAAAGTTACAAAATATGTTGAGTAGAATAAATGAATGGATCATGAGAAAAATAACAGCTCTACAGTATACATACATACACACACACACACATATATATATATATATATATATATATATATATATATATATATATGTATGTATGTATATATATATATATGTATGTATATATATATATGTATGTATATATATGTATGTATGTATATATATATATATATATATATATATATATATATATATATATATATATATATATAAACAGTGTGTCCAGCGAAGGAGTCCCTGATTTCAAAATTAAAAATCTCGATAACAAAGATCTGTAGAAGAATGCAACAAACGATATGCTTATCCTGAAGGCTGTAAGAATTTTATACACTAATTTTCGAAACAGGTGCAAAAGCTGCTAACAGATGTGGCAGTTTGCCTGAACATTAGAAATACACTGAAGTGCCACTGAATTAGGGATAGCAAAGCCTATATATATATATATATATATATATATATATATATATATATATATATATATATATACACTGAAGTGCCACTGAATTAGGGATAGCAAAGCCTATGCAAATTGTGTAGCGCTGCGCATCATGTATGCGCAAGTGAGAGCGCTGTGGTAACTGTATATATAGCGCGTACTGTGGTTGTTCTGAATTAATTGTTGGAATTGCCAGTATGGGTAAACTGCCTGATTTAGACGCCTTCGATCGCGGACAAATCGTAGATGCGCGACGCATGGGCCATTCAGTTTCCGAAATCGTCAGACAGCTAGGATTTTCAAGGTCGACAGTGTCAAGAGTATACCAAGAATACATGGATGGTGGAAAAAAACTAGCGATCGGGCAAACTGCAAAGGACAATTAGCCTTGACAGTGCGTGGTGAGTGACGGCTCAGGCCTATTGTACGTAGCCAGCGAAGCCAAACATTAGCTCAAATTACCACCCAGTTTAATGACGGTGCTAGTCGTACAGTCAGTAAACGGACTGTCCAATGCTCGCTTCACCGTATGGGTTTCGGGAGCCGTCGACCTACGAGAGTACCATTGCTCTATACTCGCCATCGGGCTGCACGTCTTGCCTGGGCAAGAGAGCACAGAGACTGGAGTGTAGAGGACTGGAAACGAGTAGCATGGAGTAATGAGTCTCGATTCCGACTACTTAACGAAGACGGGAGGCTGAGAATATGGCGTCAGGCTCATGAAGCCATGGATCCTGCATGCCTGGCTGGAACTGTACAAGGGCATGGTGGCTCAATCATGGTCTGGGGTGTTTTTTCGTGGCACAGTTTGGGATCTTTGGTGTGTGTACCAACCTCCCTCAATGCAATTCGGTACGTAGAGTTGCTGGGTGATCACCTCCATCCGTTTATGTTGTTCTGTTATCCGCACGGTAATGGAGTTTTCCAGCAAGACAACTGTATCTCTCACAAGTCCCGGTTGGCTACTGGCTGGTTGGATGAGCATTCCTCTGACTTCTCTGTCATGAATTGGCCACCTAGAAGCCCAGACTTAAATCCTATTGAGCATCTTTGAGATGTTTTGGAACAAAGCGTGAAAGGCCATCACACAGCACCAAAGAACCTTACTGAATTATGGACAGCTTTAGCCAATATTTGGCAAGCCATTCCCGTGGAACGTTTCCAGAAACTTGTTGAATCTATGCCTCGTCGTGTGGCAGCCGTCATCAAGGCCAGAGGAGGCCCAACTCGTTACTAGGTAGGTATACCTAATTCAGTGGCACTTCAGTGTAAATCTCTAATGCATATACCTGAAGGTCCATAGAAAAGAAGAAGCTTTTCTCTTTGTTAGTTTAATACATAATTAAAAAAAATTGGCTTATATGGTATAGATCTGTTCAATTACAAAACGAAACAATTCATGGGGACAGTCTTTTTGCCAAAATTATTCAACTCGCCTAATTATACGCAAAATGCAATTATATTAGTCCTTTCAGGTCCACATAATGCATTGCAAATGATTAATCATGTGATCCGAAGTTTGGTATGTGCGAAATAAATATCATAATATAAATTCAGATGTTTAATTTTTTATAACTTGTTTAGCGACGGGGATTTGTTACAACTTGTAACGAAATTCCTTTATCATCAAAAACCGTATAGTTTTCACTTAAGTTTTTCTCTATCTAATCATTTTACTGCTAGTCTTTGGAATCGATTCGTGGATTTCTATCTGTCTTTCGGTCACCAGAGGCAAAGAAATATCAATGGGAAGGGAAATCATTTTTCAGAGCATTTCAAGAGCACACAATAATCTTGATTCGGCTGAATTCTATTCAACATCATTTTAGTATTTAGTTATAAAAAGTTGTTTGGATTCTTTCCTGTAACAGAGTAGTACAAATATTTTTGTTTAGATTTTTTTTCGGTGTCTCTGTAAATCTAAGAAATACCTGTAAATTTGAGGCAGAAGAATAAATTGCACTCATACATTCCAATATTATATATTTTAGTTTATTACATATATATCAACGTTATATATTACAAGTAGGTCATTGAAGAATTAAAATTTATATACAATGGAATATTTTAGTGTATCTTTAAGAAAATCATTTCCCTGGTTAAATATCTAGGAATTAGGCTATAAGTCGCAGATTTCTGTATATGCTTTAAAAGATGTATATTAATATTTAGTTATTTCTCTTTTGTAAATTTTTCAAAAATAACTTGAACTTACTTTAATGAGAAATGTTACATAATCTTAAATACAATTGTTTCATCTTATTGACATTTATGCACAGTTACATATATATTTTTATATATATATATATATATATATATATATATATATATATATATATATATATATATATATATATATATGTATGTATGTATGTATGTATGTATGTATGTATGTTCATTTTATGAGTTTATTTTTTCGCACCTTCTTGTAGGAATCTCTGCGTCTTTATCCACCCGTTCCTCTTTACGGAAGGAAGTCAAGCAAAGAAATTCAATGGGGTATGTAATGCATAATTCTTTTAAATTATTTTGTTGTTGTTCCTAATGCCCCCTCGAAGGAAGTGCCAGACTAGGTTTATATAGGCTTTGGGCTGAGAAATGCGGCCCCGGTTTATAATAGCACCACAAGGGTTGGAGTACGTCTAGGCTAGATGCCACCACAATTTTGACCGAGCTCCCCCCAGGGGAGACATCTGGGGGGGGGGGGGATCGTAACTTCCCACTGACCTCATAGAAGGACATTACGGTCTACGGATTTAACATGTCCATATCAGGCCTAGACACGGAGGTATTTAAATGCGCTTGTCGGGATTCGATCCGAGCACCCTCAGTACCGAAAGCCTACGGGCTACCTCTGGCCACTCTTTTAAGTTATAAAATATACGAAGAGGATGTTCTTGAATTTAAAAATGATTCTAACAATTCTTATTTAGAAAGAATAAAAATAGCAAAATATTTGCGTTCTAACCATTATGGTACAGACTATGAACCACTGTATGAGAAAGCTCCAACGTCATGTCTATCGATGGCTTTCCTACCGCTCTCATAGCAGCTGAAATCGTTGCTGTTGTATACCTTACTCGACGATTTGTAGAATTTGATAGATGAAATATCCTTGTTATGTGGTCACATTATATACGGCCACAACCTCCTGACTGGATCTATTGCTCAATACGCTAGGTATCTACTTTGTGTTACTGAATGCACTCAGAAAGTGTGGCCAAACTGCGGCTCTTTATCACTTAATTTGCGCCTTTCTGCTGGAAGTTTGAAAAGTTATTTCCGAATCTAAATGCTTAAAATTAAAATTAATTGTATGTCAAGAAATGCCCATTTTTGTTACAACTTTTACTTCTTAATCCTTGTATTCTACAACCCCAGTAACACAAGACCATTGGGAAATTGTTGGGCAACCGTTATTTCGCATAGTTAGACAATAGTTAGGGGTTGGTCGTTGGAATTATGTTAAAACAACTGTTGGTTTTGCAGATCAGCCAACGGTTGGCGGTTAGCGGCCCAACAGTCAATTTGGCAGGTCAGCCAAAGTTATATTTATAAAGGATTAAAAACCATTTTGCATTCTAACCAAGTTTTGTATCAACTGTTAGTTGGGCCAACAGTCAAATTATATCACTCTCGATGACTCGTCATTGTGCTTTTTTTAGCAAATTGTTTACTAAAGGAAATTTCTTTTTTTTGCAAACACTTTACTTTTTTTTGGCTAATGTCCCTGGGGGATGACGACATTACACCCCAGTCCGATGTAGATATGAATACAAGGAAATAGAAACAGACAAATCACACAATCACAGAAGAATTTTATTGACAAACGATGTCACCGGCGATGGACGATGGGTTGAAGCTTCCCTTTCTAGACGGGGCGGGGCTCCTTTTGCAGGCGGAAGACAGACCGTTTCCTCAGAATACAACCAAGACTTATGCGGGAATCGAACCCGCGCCCCCGGCGTGGCAGGCTGATGAATTTACTTTTTACCACTTGATATTATTGATACTATTTAGACATAAAAAATTTATTGGAAAACAGCATTCTCAGAAATGCTCTTCTATAATTGTTTTGAAAACTGCAAGATTGACTCCCTTTCATGAATTAAAAAAAATTCTGTCTATCTCTCCAATGTCAACTAGAGAAAACAGCATGAACAGTAGACTAAATTCATAAAGGTGTTATGGAAAAAATCGTAAATAACTTGACCACGATAATCTACAATGGTAATATTTGAAAAAAAGTTCCATATCTAAATAAGAATCGTAGCTTTTCATAACTGATGAAATAATTTTTTCTGTTACATATGGTACGCTATACATTGTGGATCGTTTTCGTTCTGCGCAGTTCCGAAGTTGAGTTGTCAAGTACTTAACAGATTTTTAATAAGCATTTTTCTATTGCTACTTAATTTTGTTATTATTGGCCGAAAATCAATTGACTGGTGTTGGCCCTACAACCTTCTTTTGCTGACGGGAGAACATCATTTTCTAATTGTTGGCCTCGCATACCTAGGTTAAAGATTTAATTAAAAAAACTTAAGAAGAATTTTTTTAATATCTTTTAGTGCACCCCTACACTATAAGAAGATTCACCATGCAAAATTTCAGCCCTTTATGTCCTGTGGTTTGGTCTGTGCGTTATATGTCAGTCATTCAGTCAGTCAGTTAGCCTAGTTTACAGTTGTAACATCAGTCAGCCTAGTTTATTGTTGGCCTAGTTTACAGCCTAGTTTACAACTGTAAACATCAGTCAGCCTGGTTTACACTTGGACCACAGTAATTTTCTGTTTCACCGTCAACCATATTTCCCAATGAAGCAACGAAAATTTACTGATGTCCTAATGAAATCTATGTTATTTGGAATTTAGGCTAAAAAAATAAAGAACGGTCAGTGTGGACAAAATGCTCATTTAACCGAATCATTACGTACTGAAGCAACTCAAAATATTCCAGATTTGAATAATTTGGCAAGAAAAGTAAAAGAAAAATAATTATTAGATGTATTAAAACTATTTTTAAAATTTTGAAATACTAATCATGCTAAGATTTCGAGACTGATGTATTTAATTAGCATATAATACATTAATTATTTTTTTTCATATAATAAGGAACTTTTTAGGTTCTGGGCTTTTTTAAGTATGTAGACATTCCAAAATTGCTCTTAACACTGTTTGCTTCCGTAACCTTTGGTATATAGAATGACAAAGCATAGCGAACATTTCTGAAACTTCTGTGATGTCTCATTTTGTTAAAATAAGGCATCATATAACACATTCAGCTTTACTTACGGTCTTGCAGTCCATGACACCGACTTTGAAGATTTGCACATTGGTAATACCATAATAACCATTTTGGAGGTTGTGAAACATTTTCAAGAATTCACACCATACAGTATCTACCTGATTGATACTCACTCACAAGCCCTGCCGCCGAAGAATCACATTTTCGGCTCACAATACAAATTCCCTGACCCTCCTCCTTCTCCTCTTTCCCTTTAGTTCTTCGCTCGAAAACACTCTTTGCTTTTTCAATCACTAAAACAATGACGCCATAAAAGAAGTTAAAAAAATTCGGAAAGAAATTTCGACTAAAAAAACTTGTTTTAAGGGGAGTGGTCACTTAAGTACCTTTAAAAGTATCTTTTTTTAGGCCTATGTCCGATTGTTTGTACTACTCATGATTTTTGCTTGATTTACATCCAATTTTTTGAGTAACTGCCTAACATACTTTTTATTGTATATATACACTATTTCAAGGTGATAAAAAAATTTTTTAAAATTTTATGTATAAAAATTGAATAATTTTTTTTTAAATCGAGCATTTTGCAGTCAACTGCTGTGCGCATTCTGTCAAAAAAAATTATTAAGCTACAGTAAACATTGTTTACAATATGTGATTAAAATACTTCAGGCAACAAAATCTACCAAGATTTTTTAACCTTAACATATTTTAATTTTTTTAAAGAATTTTGTATAAGCTTTTACTCAGTCATTTTTTAAATTTCTAATTAAAATTAGCACGTACAAAAATGTTTTACTATATTTTAGAATAATGTTGGTGGATATTGTTGCCTGAAGTATTATAATTATTACTGTACCTTAATAATTTATTTTGACAGAATGCGCACAGCGGTTGACTGTAAAATGCTCGATTTTAAAAAAAATATTCGCTTTTTATGCATAAAAAAATAATTTTATTTTTTTAATTACCTTGAAATATTGTATATATATATATATATATTGTTGAAAATCAACGCTCATTTTCTCTCCTTATGCTCGCTCCTTACGCCATGCGTGCGCACACGTTAATTACGACGTCATCATATTTTTCTCCTGTACGGGAACGCTCTGTGAGCGGTGGTAGAAAGAGAATAATGTTGCTGTCTGTAACAAGCTTCTATGTTATGTTCTGTGAAAATGTTTCTTAGTCCTATATTAAATGTTTTGCTACTACTCTGCTGCTCTTTTTGCTATGAGTGACTAAATTCCCATAATGGGTTATGGGCCCAGGCAGCAGCTATTAACTGCGCTATAACTAGTAGCATGATTATTTTGATTCGACGTACTACCATTCGAAGAATTTTTAAGCCTAACCAAGCGCGCCGCGCTGTGCTATTCGACTTGTGATTTCTAGGCTGTGAAAATCTCCGCGAACAAAATGTCGCAATTGAGTACAATCGAAAAATTGGGCAAGGACAATTTTGATTCCTGGAAGCTGCAAATTGAAGCTGTTCTGATAAAAACGATCACTGTTAATATGTGATTGGAACACAAACTAAACCAGAAGCTGGTACCCCAAATGAAAAGAATTGGATTCAACATGATCAAAAAGCCCGTGCTGACATTATATTATCCATACAACCAAGTGAATTGTGTCATGTGAAACACTGTACAACTTCAAATGAAGTATGGAACAAATTGAAAGAAGTTTATGAATCAAAAGGACCGGCGAAGAAGGCTTCATTATTAAAATCTCTGTTATTCTGAAAAATGAAAGAAGAAGAAAATATGTGTGACCACATAAATATTTTCTTCGAAATTGTTGACAAGCTCAAGCAAATGGACATTGATGTTGCTGATGATCTACTTTCGATTTTGCTTCTTTACAGTATACCTGAAAACTACGAAAATTTTAGATGCGCAATCGAAGCACGAGATGAGTTACCGAAGCCTGACGCTCTGAAAATTAAACTCCTAGAAGAATGGGAAGCAAGAAAAGGAAAAGGATGTCCAGAATCTCAAAGTGCTTATTATAGTACAGAAACAAAAAGGAATATTCAAGAACAGAAGAAAAATGACAAATATCGGTCATATCCGAATAGGAATAATTTTTCTGAAAGAAGTTATAGAAATTTCAAGTGCAATTATTGTCACAAGCCTGGTCACAAGGCCTCCGAATGCAGAAAGAAAATATCTGACAGAAAAGCTGCTTCAAATAAAGGAAATAACAGTTCCATGATGGCTACAAGTTATGATAATCAAATTACAATGGCCTGCAAAGAAAATCTTCAACAAGCATCATCCTGGTGCTTAGATAGTGGCTCAACGTCCCACATGTGCAACAACACGCAGTTATTCACAGAATTTTATCCTCAAAAAAATTCGAGAATTCAACTCGCTGTGGATAAAAGTGCTGAAGTCATCGGTATCGGTAAAATTCTTGTGCTGTGTGTTCCTGAGCTAAAATGTAATTTAATATCAACCTCCAAGGCCACTGCAAACAACCGTTCTATAATTTTTAAAGAGCGGTATGCTAAAATATTAGAGCCGAACGGTTCTACTTTAGTGAAAGCTATCAGGAGAGGCGATCTTTATTATATAGAACCCTTCATCGAAACAGCTGCTGTTGCCAAGGTAAGTGACTTTCAAAAATGGCATCTTAAATTAGGACATTTAAATGAAAATGACTTAAAGAAACTCAAATCTTAAAATATGGTACGAAATTTAAATTTTAATGATTATGAATCTTTAAAAGATTGTAAGATTTGTATAGAAGGGAAACAATCAGTCAGACCATTTCCCAAAGTCTCAAAATATGAAAGTGCTGATTTATTAAATCTTATTCACTCTGATTTATGCGGCCCTATGCCTGTACCATCTCATGCTGGTTCTGGGTATTTTGTGACTTTTATTGATGACAAATCGCGTTATGTAGAGGTTAGTTTTTTAAAAACGAAAGACGAAGTTAAAAACGCGTTTATAAAGTTCAAAGCTGTCGTAGAAAATCGTTTGGATAAGAAAATAAAAGCGCTGAGAACAGACAATGGTCTAGAGTATCTAGGGGAAGAATTTAACAAACATCTTGAACAATGCGGAATTAGACGGGATAAATCAAGCCCCATGACACCACAGCAGAATTCTCGGGCAGAGCGAATGAACAGGACTTTAGCTGAAATGGCCAGATGTTTATTACTACAATCCAATTTACCGCAAACATTTTGGGCAGAAGCGATAAATTGCGCTGCTTATATTCGAAACAGATGTCCCTCTAGAAGTTTAACTGAAAACTAAACTCCTTTTGAATTATTTCTTGGCATCAAGCCAACCGTATCTCATCTTAAAGTATTCGGACAAAAATGTTTTGTATTGAATAAGAGATCAAAAGGCAAGTTTGAACCGAGATCGGCTGAACATATATTTGTAGGATATTGCCATGAATCTAAAGCTTATCGCCTGTAAATAAAAATTCTAGAAAAATAGTTATAAGCCGCGATGTTCGATTTATCGATGAGTTCGAAAGCAATCTTCCAAAAAGCGAAGAAATAGAGCTAATTTTTCCATTTAAAGAGTCTCCCAATTCAAATCAAAATGAAAAAGAGAAAATTACCCATGATGCACCCTCGCCTGTGCAAGAAATGTTTTCTGATGAGGGGGAAAAACAAATTTCTAACCCACCTACAGCTGGCAGGGCGCCAGGTCCAGGACGACTGTCATAGGGACATGACAGTAGTGTCACGACCAGGGGCAGGAGCATTGAAAGTACAGGACAAAGTACAATAATTGTTAAATGCAAGAAAGAAACAGGGCAATAAAAGAGAAGGGAAGAAAGCCATAGACCGAAATGAAATTTAGATATTGTGTTTGTAGCAATAAATAGAAGATAAAAGTTGAAGAGAGTGAGTTGCAAGAAGAGAATAAAAGAAAATTTATGATGGCTATAAAACAGCCCACCCTGCTTGAAGCCGAAGCATGGGAAAAAGTTAAATTTGAGGGAGAATTTATAAATCCCGCCCTCGATGCGCATTGGTAAAAAGGGGATTGAGAAGAGGCAGCCACGGACGAATGGCGATAGCATGATAATTTCCATATGACCAATTGAAATTATAAGAGGCGGAGACATTAGTAAGAAAATATATGAAATAAAAAATAGTTTGAAGGCAGAGATAACCTAAGAAGTGAGAGTCAGTTAGAAGTTTGTTGAGAGGTAGAAGTGGTGTCAAGGCATATAGACGTATGAGGAGAGTGCATTAAAAGTTTGGAGATAGAAGTTGTCGAGCGCCAAGTGTCCCGTGCCGAGTGTCTGCAATGAGCCGTATTCCAGACAAGAAAGTGCCCTAGTTCCATGCGATGATAAATACGACGAAATTCATCATTACGAGTGCCAGCTGCCCAGAGGGATTCCACAGTCATCTTCCGAGGTACCGACTTTGCGTTTCCTTTTTATATTGTTATCATTGCTTCTCAGTGTGTAGCCATAATAATTGATATAGAGCGCGATGAATATAGTGTGTGAATATAAGATGTTGAGGAATTGACCGATAATTCGTACAAACAATTTAATGTAATGTTATGCTTATATATATAAATTAATTTAGTAGGAATGAAGTTGAAAGTGATATGTGTAGATGAAGTACGAAATATTGTTATAATAAGTGAATGAGTCAAATATAGCTGTCGTAAAGAATTAATTTAGTAGGAATGAAGTTGAAAGTAATATGTGTAGATGAAGTACGAAATATTGTTATAATAAGTGAATGAGTCACATATAGGTGTCGTAAAGAATTAATTTAGTACGAATGAAGTTGTGAATAATGTGTAAATGCCGGAGGAAATATTGAGTAATATTGGAGTGTATTATTTATGTGTGTTAATATTCAATAAATCGATTTGTCAATATGAACCAGAGTTATTTCCATTATTTGGGAAGCACATCAATGTACTAGTCACAATCATGAACCAATAAATTACTAAATCAAAATCATAATTAATATAATTAATATAAGAATAATATAATAAACTCCCAATATTTAATTTAATTAATTAATTTTAACAACAATCACGGTTACAACGACCGAAACTTTTACGCGATGGTAAACGAGGGCGGCCTCGTAAACAATATCGTGGGAAAGATGTAGAAAAGGCCCAAACAATTTTACATGTTTCGTCTACGGATAACAGCCCATCAGTTAGTGAAGAGATCTCGGGTCCATTTAAAGAGGAATGGTTAGAAGCTATGAGAAGTGAATATAATTCACTAGTAAATGAAAACGCTTGGGAATTAGTGGAAAAACCAAAACAAAATAAATCATTGGTTGTAAATGGGTGTTAAAAACAAAATATAAACAAGATGGAACTATCGAGAAATTTAAAGCTAGGCTAGTAGCCAAAGGCTGTTCACAAAAACCGGGAATTGATTATGAAGAAAACTTTTCACCTGTTGCCAGATTAAGCTCAATTAGAATTGTAATCGCGCATGCAATTCAAAATGGTTTCACAGCATATCAATTAGATTTTATAATGGCATATGTAAATGGTGATTTGAATGAAGAAATCTATATGGAACTACCAGAAGGTTTTGAGAATGAATCTAATACTGATAAACGTCTGTTTGTTAAAAAGATCACTTTTCAGTTTAAAACAATCTGGTGGGCAATGGTTTAAGAAATTGGATGAAAACATAAAACAAGTGAAATTTGATTCTTTACATTCTGATAAATGTGTTTACATTTCAAAATCATCAATCGAAGCAATTATTATCGTGGATGTAGATGATTTAATAATTGTTACTAAAAATGAACACGATTATAAATACATTAGGGATGAATTATCTAACTCATTTAAAATGAAAGATATGGGTCATTTGCATTATTGTTTAGGCATAGAATTTATGCAAAACAAGGATAAAATCGTAATTACTCAGAAAAAGTATATTGAAGATATTCTGTGCAAATTTAATATGCAAGATTCAAAAGCAGTGTCTACACCTTTAGAAAATAATGTGAAACTTACTAAAGATATGTGTCCTGAAACTGAGGAAGAAAAATCCGAAATGAAGGAAATACCCTATCACCAACTAATAGGATCGTTAATGTATTTATCTGTAGCAACTAGACCAGACATCACACATGCTGTGAACTTTTTAAGCCAATTCAACAACAATCCAGGAAAACCTCACTGGTTAGCAGCCAAAAGAATTTTGAGATACCTGAAAGGTACCAAATTACAAGGACTGTGTTTTCATCGTAATCCAGAACCTTTAACTGGATATGTTGATACTGACTGGGCATCAGACGTTAATGACAGAAAGTCCTTTACCGGTTATATTTTTAAGTACGCCGGTGGTGCTATATCTTGGGAGTCAAGAAAACAACGAACTGTTGCGTTATCGACAACCGAAGCCGAATACATGGCTTTAACACAGTCTGCCAAGGAAACTCTACACTTAAGACGATTCTTAGATGAACTTTCACCCGGAACAGTAACAGCTCCTACTGACATCATGTGTGACAATCAGTCTGCTCAAAAACTGACGCGAAACCCTGTATATCACTCTCGCACCAAACACATTGATATACGCCATCATTTCGTGCGAGATGTCCTGAATGATGGAGAGATTGATGTTAAATACATAGCATCTGAAAACATGCCTGCTGATATTTTAACGAAGGCATTAAATGCAGACAAGCATAAAATGTGTTGTAACTTAATTGGATTAAGTGTTTTAAATCCTTAATATCATCCAGTATCCTTTTCAGTATAATAATTAGTGTATGTAATGATGTGTTTTTATTGCATTTAAGTATTATCTATTTGTATTTACATTGTAATGTTTAATTTCTTTACATTATTATAGAAGTTTTGAATTCACAAGTATAATAAGTTTTGTAATGTAAGTCTGCATATATTTCAAAAGTTTTCCTTACTGAGTGA
Source organism: Dolomedes plantarius (assembly GCA_907164885.2). Lineage (NCBI taxonomy): Eukaryota > Metazoa > Arthropoda > Arachnida > Araneae > Dolomedidae > Dolomedes > Dolomedes plantarius. The sequence continues at coordinate 94,737,838 of OU015490.1, forward strand.
AATATGCATAAAATTGTATTCTCATAGAAAATGCACGTTGTGAGGGGGAATTGTTGAAAATCAACGCTCATTTTCTCTCCTTATGCTCGCTCCTTACGACATGCGTGCGCACACGTTAATTACGACGTCATCATATTTTTCTCCTGTACGGGATCGCTCTGTGAGCGGTGGTAGAAAGAGAATAATGTTACTCTCTGTAACAAGCTTCTATGTTATGTTCTGTGAAAATGTTTCTTAGTCCTATATTAAATGTTTTGCTACTACTCTGCTGCTATTTTTTACTCTGCTGCTCTTTTTACTATGAGTGACTAAATTCCCATATATATAATAAACAGTATGTTAGGCAGTTACTCAAAAACTTTCATGTAAATAAAGCAAAAATCATGAGTAGTACATACAATCGAACATAGCTCTAAAAAAGATACTTTTATAGGTACTTGAACGTGACCACTCTCCTTAACTTAAGTCACAAGTAAACGTGTTCCCCAATAAACCGGGCACGTCTCTGGAGAGCAAGTTCTCACTCCATTCCATTGCACTGGGTGAAGCCTGACTTAGCAACAGAGACTTTCTGGGGGAAACCCCCACCGGCAAATGTATACAGCAGCAGACAGAAACCCCTATCCCAGGCCAGCACTCCTGCGCACTCCCCCCCCCCCCCAGGCTCACAGGAGAATACAAAATGGAGCGGGAACAATTCACATCAGCGAACAAGGAGCCATATGTATTGGCAACCAAGAGCAAGAATTTAGAATAAGGGAATTTGGAATAGTAGACCGAAAAAATGGATGCTCCAGAGGCCGAAAAATTAAAGAACACCAATGACTCGCAGTCGCGGGGGTGGCGGGAAAACGCAAAGCCAGACGATAGCGACAAAGCAGGAAAACGATAATTTTGGTATCGTTACAAAGACCATCTAGAAACCAACCAAAGCCTAATATGGTATCTGGTCAACTTTGAGGAGGAACAGTCCCGACTCTAGGAAACTTGTCTCGCGTTTCAAATTAGATCGACATAAACGAGGAGGAAGTACTCACTCGGGCTATTCAGCGGTTTCCTCATTAACAGTAAGTTCCATGGAAGGTTTCCAAATAAATAAAACAATCGTAATGATAAACCGAATTATGATAACATACACTGCTGGCCACTGTAAATGCAACACCCTGAAGGAAACATGCAAATAACATGAAATTTACAACATGTATTAGCGGAGGTGAGATATGCAAATGATTAGAATTTCAGCTCAGACGCACATCACGCGCGCCTGTGGCGCCACTTCAATGCGCTATCTAAGACTTGGAGATTTCGACGATTTCAAGTTCGGCAATTGTGTTTTTCTTGTGGTTTTTTCAAAAAAAACGATCAATTATGCCTCGTCGAAAACAGCGATCATCTTTTGATCAAGTATCCGAGTGCGACAGATGAAGGATAGTGAACTACCGAGATTGTGGATTATCTTTCAGGGAAATCGGTAGTCGTGTTGGACGAAACCAAACAACTGTAATGCGGATATGTGATCGTTGGATGCAGGAGAGTACGACGGACCGGCGTGTTCGATCGCATCCACCTCAGCGCACCACTTCACGGGATGACAGGCAAATTGTGCGCATGGCAGTGACGGATCGCTCAGTCACATCACGAACCATAGCACAGCACATGTAGTCTGTAACGCATCATCCATTGTCTGCGCGTACCATTCGACGCCGTTTACAGCAGAGTGGTCTGTCCGCAAGACCTCCATTGCTTTGTGTACCCTTGACGCAGAACCACAGACGTCTCCGCCGTCAATGGTGCGATGACAGAAGGATGTGGACGGCACAATGGAATGAAATTGTCTTTACTGACGAGTCACGCTTCTGTCTGCAACACCACGATGGTCGCATTCGAGTCTGGAGACACCGTGAAGAGAGGATGCTGAACAGCTGCGGTATACACCGCCACACTGGTCCTGCACCGGGTATTATGGTATGGGGCGGTATTGGATATCACTCTCGCACACCTCTAGTACGCAATGCCGGTACTTTAAACAGCCAGCGCTACATCTCCGAGGTGTTGGAGCCAGTTGTCCTTCCTTACCTTCAGGGCTTGCCCACAGCCATATTTCAACAGGATAATGCGCGACCACACGTGGCACGCATTGTCCAACGGTTCTTCGTCAATCGCCAGATTGAATTGCTTCTCTGGCCGCCTCGCTCTCCGGATCTTTCGCCGATAGAAAACATGTGGTCCATGGTTGCTCTACGATTGACCCAGATTCCATCCCCAGCTGCCACAGCAGATCAACTTTGGCAACGTGTGGAAGCTGCTTGGTCTGCTGTACCCCAAGAACTCATCCAAATTCTCTTTGAATCAATGCCGAGGCGTGTGGCAGCGGTGATCTCCAACAATGGCGGGTACTCTGGCTACTGATTTTGGCAGGAACCACACTTCACAGAAGTCTATAAATTTAATCATTTGATACTTGGTCAACATGTTATCTACAAAATAAATTTTGTTGTGATATCTCTTGTCTTTCTTGGTGTTGCAATGTGGGTGGCCAGCAGTGTAAATCTAATAGAACATACTAAAGAATATAGTACAGTTTGAGGAACATTTCTTTTACAGTACGTTAATATATTTTTGGATAATGTCCAATTGTCAGCCGCATTAGCAAGAAAAATTTTGTCTATTTCGTTTTTATGCACGTGACGCAAAATTAAAAGAAAAAAACCACGTGATCGGCATTTAATAAATTAAATTCTAAAAATCAATCTTTAAAAATTCACCAAAAATCTGAAAATGGAGGTAAAGATTCGAAAAAATTTTATTTTAAAGGTATTTTTTATGGTCTTTCTTGTGATATAAATTTTATAACCCTCGGATTATTATTATAAATGCAAACTTTGAAGAATTTTACAAAAACAGCTTAAAATTTTAATTAAAAAAATCTAAGAAGAATTTTTCAAAAATCTCTCTTAGTGCACCGCTACACTATAAGAAGAATCGTCATGCAAAATTTCAGCCTTTTATGTCCAGCGGTTTGGTCTGTGCGTTATATGTAAGTCAGTCAGTCAGTCTGTCAGTTACGGAACTGTTTTATAGATACATATAATGCTTTTCAGTATACGTAAATGATCACATTAACTTTATCCGGGAAATACAAAGTATCGATGATAGATATTGTTTTCTCAACAAATTTATGATACTTTATGATGATAAATTATGTGTAAGTGTACGCAAACAATGATCTCGATCTGTTTCAGGGAAATACACAATACCGGAGGGAACAGATGTCATTTTTGCTCCCTTTCTGCTTCATCGAAATCCATATGTCTATTCTCAGCCAGAAAAGTTTTACCCGGATCGTTTCTCTGAAACCTCCGAAACACGTGCTTGGATGCATGTCCCCTTTGCTGAAGGAAATCGATTTTGCATCGGTAAGTCCTTACTCTATATTTGTGAAACATCCGTTTTTACCAAATATGAAACTTTTTCGCGTCATTTCCTGAAGAAAGCGATTGCGTATCTTCCGGTCAAATACAATGTATTCGTAAAATAATTGTGGGGTTTCGAATGGTTCTAGTTATGCAACAAATCATGGTGCAGAGATGCGTCAAATGTAAATGAAATAGAAAAACTCCCCGTTTATGTGTGCGAAAGTATACGTTCAGACTCCAAAATACTCCGGGACTAACGCCGGAAAATTCTGGAGGATTCCATTTTCCAGTTAGACGGGGGTCCTCCACATTTTGCCACATTCGTGCGGAAAATTCTTAACGAAACATTTCCTGAGCAAAGGGTCGGACGAGTAGAGTGAATTGCCTGCATGGATTTCTATTTTTGGGGTTATGGAAAAACACAAGTGTTTCCCACTCACGTTTGAAATCTGGTCCATTTAAAAGAAAAGATCACTGAAGCTGTTTCGTCTATCCCGCCAAATGTTCTCTGCCGTATATGGGAAGAGACTGAATATCGTCTTAACGTCTGGAGGGCAACTAAGGGAGCACACATCGAAGTTTCCTGGACAGGTAACAAACTTTGAGATTTTTTCTTTGATTTGACTTTTACTTCATCTTTCTACAATGCTCTGTTCCAAAGTTATAACTATTTAAAACCTCACTATAATTTTTCGTGCGCATTGTATGTTAATAAATGAGAAGAGTTATTTACGTTTGCTTGTATTATTGGTGGGGCTCCTAAGAAAAACTATCAGTCTCTTTTTGAAATCTCGGAAACAAAACATTTACAGATTACTCAAGAAACAGTGACTATATATTTACCCCATTGACAGTCATTATTAACTGCTGTGAACTGGAAACAAATATTCAAACATAGCTACTTAAGGTTATAAGATTAGAATTTTGTTGGGCAGATAGTGATAAAAATTCAAAGCTTGTAACAAAAATTTTGCATTTAAAGTTTCTAAAGAGATATTTGTATATTTTACCTTAACATAGGGTCATGGTATGGTGGTTGCTGTCGAGTGCTAGGCTTAATTTTGGTGAGATGTAATTTTACCTCGACATTAATTTTAGCTTCAGCTCTATCAGTTGGTTTGGGGTACACCGTTGCGTCGGCCATCCGGACACAAATAGGGTGTCTGGGTGAGGTCTTTCGTCTGGGTGCTATCGCGGCGATTTGTCATTACAAACCGGTTCCCTTAAGGCCGGATGGTGATGGATTATGCATACCTTAACATAGGACAGAATATCAAGGGGATATCTTTAAAGATCTTTTGAGAAATTTAAATTTTCAAAAATAATTTAACGAATAGAAATTGTTGGACATTGTGGCGTTTGCTGTAAAATAGAGTGAATTTCGATTTCAATGCGACCCTCCTTTAGCAAAATTCTAGGTTACTGTAATTTTAAATATATTTTTAAATATACGGTTAGGTATTAATTAAAAATATTGGTCATATGAATCACAACAAATATAATGAATCAATAAATGGCAAACACTACCTATATGGATGGTAGTTTTTCAAAGCTTCTACATGACTACCTGTGTGTACTCGGCCAACAAATACAATTTTTCATTCTAAGGTGTTTGCTTCTGTAGAGAGATCCAAAATCACACCGGTAATTTAATTCTGGCCAAACGTTTTCTTACCTTTGATGGCTGATTCATTCAGAAATTATTCCCTTAAAGCAATACCAGCTTTTAAAGTTGTTATTCGTTGACCGTTATTCAATCAGTAGAAACTGAAACCGGAATGAAGGTCTGCAGCGTTTTGCAGGCCAAGAATTAGGGGCTTCAGAGTTATTGAATTTGCTTTGAGGCTATTTCGTCACTTCTGCCGGACAATGTTCCCATCGCTCTGGATAAAGGTTGAATTTTCTAAGGGTATATTAAAAAGATCTGAATAACATAACTTTGGTGCTGCTTGTACTGAGTTCTGAGAGAAGAAAAACAATCACAGCACCTTTAGTCTCGTCATGACCCCCACATTTACACTGGTACCTGCTTTTCAGAATAAATTCTCTTCAGAAAGTTCACACAAAATAAAATTTATTATTCTATAAATTCTTTAGGCGCATACACAAATTCAATAGAAAACACGTAACAATTGTCTTCTATACAGCAAAGAACTCTAAAAACTCAAGTCAGGATAACAGAGTCTTCAATACAATATACGCCTAACTCACTTCCAATACATTCAATTCTCAGCAGAAAAGAACACTGAGTTCCAATGCCAATCTCGGGTATATTTATAGACTTCCAAAGCGCCCCCTATCGGCCGGTCAGCTAGAAATAGCTGGAACATTCCAGAAAGACCTAGAAGGTTGGCGACCATTTAGTGCCATATCGCCAAATTTGGCGACCAAAATAAGTCCCCAAATGCATCGTCAATTTGGCGATAACTCTCATATTTGGCGAGATTACCATATACCTGTAAAATTCGTTACATTGTGGCGGACGCCAGCGGATGGAACTCTGTAACAAAAGCGTGTCAATTGGCTGTATCTCTGCGAGCTGAAGCGGTGAATATTTTGTAGACGATCCCAAAAGATCAGCGATTAGACTTTGGCGCACTTTCAAGTGCTTTGTAGTTACGGTTTGGCTAGAAGTGTTTGAAGCACTATAGCCGGCTCCAGCTCCAATCTCGCCAACAGAAGCCAAATGAATCACTACAAGAACTTGGAACTGACGTCAAAAGGCTCTCCCAACTCGCTTGGTCAGACTGCCCTGCGGAAGTACGGGAAAGTCTTGCTTTACAATATTTTATCGATGGAGTTCGCGACTTTGATATATAGAAGGCACTTCGAATGGCGGACGTCAAAGATCTGATGTCCGCCTTAGTCTATGCCAGTGCTCCGCAACCGCCGTGCCGCGGTACACTAGTGTGCCGCAAGGTAATCTTGACTGTGCCACGGGGATTTTATCGATAATAAAAAAATTTTTAACCACCAAATTAGTTACGGTTTGGCTAGAAGTGTTTGAAGCACTATAACCGGCTCCAGCTCCAATCTCGCCAACAGAAATTTCTCTAAGTCATATATTCCTCTAACTTTTTGCCAGTGTGTAATTTCTCTGGGTCGAAATTATACACATAACAAAAACATGTAGTTACCATGCATTGTATATATACTCAAGCGTCGGCACTTTTGTGTAGGATCTTCTGAATTTTGGAAATTAGGATTTCAGACTCCCTGACTGCCCATACGCGTCAACTTGGACTTTCTCGCGTTCAGTTTGCTTGTGGACAAGTTTTGGAATATCTGGCAACTAACTTACCGCTGTTTTTGGTTTCACGAATAAATTTTTCTGTAAACCAAAGGAAAGCCGTATTTAGCGACTTATTTTCTTTCCTACATAAATTTTACTGATTTTTATTTTGTGTTGAGAAACGCATTCATCCTTGCACATACATAAAGTGTTTTATGAAATACTTCGAAGGTTAAAATGATATTTTAAAGTCAAGTAAACAATTTTAGTTGTTCTATAAAATATTTTTACTTATACTTTTTAATTTGAATTTAAGTTCTAATTATTGAAATGCTTGATTATAAACAATTCTGAAAACATAAGACAAACACCTAACAAATTTATTATTTGTTCACTAAACATTTAAAAATGAATATTAATTGCATGAATTATAAAGTACATTAACTGCAAATAATAATTCATGCTGATAACCATTTCCACATGAGATCATGAGTTGCAGGCGTACAAAGCAAACAGTACTAATCTATATACCTCCAACACAACAGATACAACAAAGTATACTTACGCGTCGTGATTACCATTTCAAATATGGTGTTGTAAAAAAACAGAACATTTATGAAAGAAAGTATAACGAATATTACATTCGATACGGATTTTCGTGTTGTGACAAAGAAACGCCACCTAAATTCAAACTATTGCAGCTACGCTAAGAAGCATAAATCATTTTTTCTTAGGCTGTTAGATCAAAGGTGAAAACAAAGGCTATCACTGTTAACATCAGTCACAGTTTCTGATAAAGCCTTATAAGCTAAGCTAATTATCATGTTCAAAGATTAATTGCACGTCAGAAAAAACACATATTATTGGTGAAACTCTCGTTAAACCAGTATGCATAGAAATTGTTAAATCCATGTTTGGGCCTAGAGAAGTTAATGAAGTGAAAAAAGTACCGTTGTCAGCTGATACAGTTAAAACAGGTATCAACGATATATCGAACAATATTTTAGGATTACTAACTGGAAAACTGAAAGCGGCTCAGAAGTTTTCACTTCAGATTGATGAGTCAACAGACATTAAAAACCGAGCTCAACTGATAGCCATTGTACGATTCGTTGATCAGGGCACCATGAAAGAACACTATTTATTTTGTAACGAGCTTCCAGAGCGAACTACTGGCGAGGAAATTTTCCGAGTACCCGAGGATTTTTTCAAAACCTATGATATTTCATATAGTAATTGTACTAGCATTTGCATGGTTGGTGCTGTCGCAATGATGGGCAGTAAAAAATGTTTTATTTCGTGCGTAAAACGACAAATTCCTAATATAGAAATTACACACTGTTACATACATCGCGAAGCATTGATGATCAAAAAGTTGCCTACGGAGCTATTGCAATCGATGAATCGATGTATTACTATAATAAGCATTATTAAATCAAGAGCCCGAAATTCGCGAATTTTTAAACTAATCTGTGAAGAAATGGGAACGGATTATGAATCCCTACTGTTATCCACTGAGGTACCTTGGCTATACCGGGGTAAAGTTTTGGCTAGATTGTGTGCGCTTCGAAACGAGTTTTTGTTAAAACAAAATATGACCGAACTACACCAACTTTTTGGAGATAATTACTGGATGGCCAAATTTGCGTATATGGCTGATACACTATCTAGCCAAAAGTATCCGGACGCCCAGTGGTACGGACTCGGAGAATCCTGAGACATATATTAATATGATGTTGGTCCTCCTTTTGCATCGATGACAGCCTGCACACGTCTGGAGAGACTTTCCACCAGTTTTTGATAGGTGTCCATAGGAATTGACTTCCAGGCGTCCATCACAGCTGAAGTGAGTGCTGGCAGTGAGGATGGTCGATTTGGCTGGCTACGTAATCTGCGTTCTAATTCATCCCAAAGGTGTTCAATAGGATTTAGATCGGGGCTCTGAGAAGGCCAGTCCAGTTTTTGAACACCCATTTTGACGAACCATGCCTGCGCAAGTCCCGTTGTGTGAATGGAGCAGTCATCCTGGTGGAAGAGAAATGGGCCTTCCCCGAAATATTGCCATAGAGTTAGGAGAGCAGCATTGTCTAGAATTTCCACATACATCTCAGAGTTCATGTTTCCAACCACAGGAACTAAGGAACCCAGGACAAACCATTAAAAACACCCCCACACCATGATGCTGCCACCACCAAACTTAACAGTCGGCCCAATGCAGTCACTTAAGAAGCGCTCGCTGGGCATCCGCCAAACCCAGACGCGTCCATCGGACTGCCAGATTGTAAAGCGAGATTCATCTCTCCAAAGAACATTTTTCCACATGTCCACAGTCCAATGACGGTGAGCTTTGCACCATTGCAATCGACGCTTTGCATTCTGGAGAGTGATGATCGGCTTGTGAGCGGCTGAACGACCATGGAATCCCAGGTTTTTTAACTCTCGACGAACAGTCCTGTTCCTAGCACTAACGCCTTGTGAACTTTGGAACTCTTTAGTGATTTCAATCAACGAGGACTTCGATTTTGTTTCACTACCCTTTTCAGAGTTCTACGGCTGCGTTCACTAATTTTTTCGGCCTGCCACTTCGTTTTTCTGCAGTTTCACTGCCTCGACGTTTCCACTTCCCAATTACATCACTCACAGTGGATTTTGGCTTCTGTAGAATGTCCGAAATTTCACGAACTGATTTCCCACAAAGGTGGCATCCCACTATAATGCCACGATCAAAGTTACTAAGCTCCTTTGACTTATTCATTGTCTCACAAACGCATAAATATGACCTTACAAACCACTACCAACACTTTTATAGCTTTCTGTTACACATCAAATTACGTCATCTGCCAGATCCACTCCTTTAGGGGGTGTCCGGATACTTTTGGCCGGATAGTGTATCTTTGAGCACCTGAATGAACTGAATAAAAAATGCAAAGTTGAAACGAAAATTATCTAACGTGTTCCGACAAGTTAATGGGGTTTAAAAATAAGCTCGAATTTTGTCAGAAAGAGTTACAAAAAGGATCTCTAGAATTGTTCCAAAGGACTTACAAGTCCATGATTAAAAACAAACAATTAATTCTGGATCTGAATCAATAACATTTAAGTTTATTGCTAAAGAAATTTAATTAATATTTTTTCACAATTAATATGGAGCAATACAATTGGATAAGAAATCCTTTCCTAGCTGATGCCGAAACTTCAGCAGAAGAACTTTCCCTTCGAATTCGAGAGAAATTTATAGAATTCAAGAACGACGGGACGCTGAAACTAAACTTCAGTGAAATGTCATTGGCTGACTTCTGGATTTCAGTTAAGAAAGAATATCCTCAAATTTCTGACAAGGCCACTGCAATTTTGCTCCCGTTTTCTATGACATATTTATGAGAACAAAGTTTTTCGACACTGGTTCTAATTAAAAATGACAAACGATCGTGTTTAAAGGGTCTTGACCATGAACTTCGGGTAGCACTTTCTAATATAGAGCCAAATATAAAACGTATAAGTTCATCAAAATAAGCTCAAATATCTCATTAATAAATTAGTTATTATGTTTAAATTAACTTTGATAAATAAGGATTAAGTAAAGACCAAAAGACAAATTTTAATATTGAAATTTAAAGAGAAATGTTTTTACTTGTAATCTATAACTTATATTTTTGTTCTTGCGTTGGTGTACAATTCAAAATGATTTACATAAAACTTAAATAATTGTAATTATCTAAATACATAGAGCTACTTTATTGTGTCTTTTATCTAATAAAAACATATACGTATTGTTGTTATTTATGTATTTGTAACCTTTTACTTATGGTGTGCCGCGGAATTATCGGAAAAACGTTACTGCGCCATGAAAGATAAAAGGTTGCGGACCTCTGGTCTATGCCATGAAGTTTGAAGCAGCCCAACAAGCTTCACAGAAACCTCGCCATACTATTAGGGTTGCGAACGTTACAGAATCTCCCGAACGTACAATAGAGCAATTGATGGAAAGAATGGACGAGTTGTCAAAACTGGTCAGTGCTATAAGAGCAGTTAAGCCTGACAGACGACAAGTCATAAAATTCTAGAGTTGCGGCGGCGAAGGCCACACCCGAAGAAACTGCCAATTGCGCCAAGACTCGGGAGCCAAGAACACTCCTAAGAAACAGGAGCAGGGAAACTACAGTTTGGTCATCTCGAGGGGCGGAGGTTGCCGGAGATTAAAAGGCCCCAGTTCAATGTATTACAAATTTCTTTCATGAGCGGCGGCGATCACGGAGTTTTCGTCTTAGGACATGTTAATAGACTTCCCTGCCGCATGATCATCGACACAGGAGCCAATGTGACGATCATTCAAGAAGATTTGGCTAAGCGTTTGGGGGTCCATCTTCTTTAGACCCCATCATGCGTTACCCTACAAACTGTGACCGGTGACAAAATTCCGGTTCACGGAAAGACAAATGTTAACATCGCATTTGGGAATGCCATTTACAAACATACGGCATATGTGACAAATATTACGGACGATTTTATTATAGGCCTGGACTTTTTGAGAAAACATAACTTTACTTTGGACTTCAATAGCAATGAGCTGCGCTCTTCATCAGAAGACATTGCATTATTTGATATGAAAAATGAAGGAAATAAATCTGTTCATCAAATAATAGCCAAAGAGGACACCACTTTACCTTTAACAACAGAAATATTATTTCCTGGAACAATAGCTGAAGACAATAGTTTCCGATTTGGCATCATCGAATACCACAATGTTGAAAATAACCCGAAAGGAATATTGTTAGCTTCCACACTTGTCGACCTTTCGAGAAGCAGTGTGCTTGTAAGGATTGTTAATGTTACCGGAAAGGCGAAAATTATTCGGAAAGGTGAAGTGATAGCTCATTGTACTCCAGTTATCTGTATCAACTGGAACCAAAACATAGCTTTGGCCGAGTCTTCTGAAATATTAACAACGGAATTACTCCAGAGTGCACAGTTAAGATACGGACAGAAAAGTGCTGAGGAAGAACTAATTGAAGAATTTAAAGATTTATTTTCTTGAACATCTCGCGATGTCGGAAGAACTAATTTGACGCACCACAGGTTTGATACAGGGAATCATTCCCCTATCAAATAGAACCCGAGAAAACTTCCATTTGATAAACAGGAAGAGGTGGAGAAACTTCTAAAAGAAATGCAACAGAATGACGTCATCGAACCATCTTCAAGTCCTTGGGCCTCCCCCACCGTATTGGTCCGAAATAAGAATGGCTCTACAAGGTTTTGTGTAGACTGTCGCCGGTTGAACGACGTCACAAAGAAAGACAACTACCCTCTTCCTCGAATTGACGACACACTGCACGCACTCTCTGGGCACAAGTGGTTCTATACATTAGATCTAAGGAGTGGTTAATGGCAGGTAGAGATACATCCTGACGACCGAGGAAAGACTGCTTTTACTACGGGACAAGGTTTTTGGCAGCTTATGGTCATGCCGTTTGGTCTGTGTAACACACCTGCTACTTTCGAGCGCCTCATGGAGACAGTGTTAAGGGGACTCTCTTATGTAGCTTGTCTAGTTTACTTGGACGATATCATCATTGTGAGGCGCAGTTTTCAAGAACATCTAAGAAACATCTGAGAGGTGCTGGAGAAACTTAGAGACTTTAACTAAAAGTTAAGCCCCACCAAATGTCCCCTGTTTCGTCGTGAAGTAACTTATCTCGGTCATATAATCTCTTCTGAAGGTGTCACAACTGATCCAGAAAATGTGTCAGAATAAAGAATTGGAGTCGTCCTGGAGATGTCCATCAATTGAGAAGTTTTCTGGGCTCTACACGTACTATAGAAGATTCGTGAAGGGGTTTTCTAACATCGCACGACTCCTTCATAGACTCACAGAGAGTAAACAAACGTTCGTGTGGTCAGAAGAATCTGAGGATGCATTTAAGAAACTAAAGGAAGCATTAACATCTGCGCCTATCCTGTCGTATCCTCAAACAGAGAAACAATTCATCCTGGATACAGATTCGAGCAACGAGAGTACTGGTGCTGTATTATCCCAAGAAATAGACGGTCAAGAACATGTCATCGCATATTGGAGCAAATGCCTTTCGAAAACGGAACGAAATTATTGCGCCACCAGAAAAGAGTAGCTCGAATTGTAAAAGCCGTGGAACACTTTCATCACTATCTGTACAGCCGGAAGTTTCTGCTCTGAACTAACCATGCGTCTTTGACCTGGCTATTAAATTTTAAGAACCCAGAAGAACAGATAGCCAGATCGATACAAAGACTCCAGGAATACGACATGGAAATTCGTCATCGTAAAGGATCTTTGCACGAGAATGCAGACGCCTTATCACGAAAACCCTGTTCTGGAAGCTGCAATTATTGTTTCAGAGTAGGAAAGAAATTCGATGTTATAAATCCCGTTGCAAGACAAACTACAGCTTCTACGTCATCAGAGTCAGATCCATGGAAGGATGACTAGGTTCGTAAATATCAACTGGAAGATCCTGAACTAAAGTCCATTTTAGAATTTATGGAGTCATCCAGCACAAGACCTACCTGGCAGGATATATCGAACTTGAGTTCAGCAACAAAGAGTTATTGGTCTCTGTGGGACTCACTTCACATACGAAATGGCGTTTTGTACAGAAAATGGGAATCTGTTGACGGTAAAACATCTAGGTGGCAGCTTCTACTACCAAGAGCAAGAATACCTAACGTTCTTAAAGAACTTCATAGTAGTACAACCGGAGGCCATTTCGGAGTGACTAAAACCTTGCAGAAGGTTCGGGAACGCTTTTTCTGAAACAAAGCGAGAAATGAGTCGAGAAGTGGTGCTAATCCTGTGGCGCATGTGTGGCCCGTAAAGGACCGAAGACACGCAGTCGAGGAAAGCTTAATCGTTATAATGTTGGAGCATCCTTTGAACGAATCACTCTCGACATTCTAGGTCCTCTTCCACGGACTACTAATGGCAACAGATACGTCCTTGTTGTCATGGACTACTTCACGAAGTGGCCTGAAGCTTATCCAATCGCCGATCAAGAATCGACGACAGTAGCAGGTCCACTAATTCAAAATTGGATATCAAGATACGGAACATCACTTGAGATTCATTCCGAACAAGGAACGAATTTCCCCTCGGCTGTCTTTAAGGGACTGTGCCAGCTACTTGGAATCAACAAAACCCAAACAACCCCTCTACACTCACAATCGGACAGCATGGTTGAGAGGTTTAATCGAACCATCCTGAATAACCTCTCACTCCTGGTTTCAAGAAACCAAGAAGACTGGGACCGAAAGTTATGTCTCTTCCTACTTGCTTATGGCAGTGCTGTATACGAAACCACTGGCTATACATCATCCCAGATGCTTTTCGGTTGTGACCTCCGTCGTCCATGGGATCTCTTGTTCGGATGCCCTCCAGACACGCCTTCACCGCCTGAAGAGTACATCAGTGAACTCGAGGCCCGTTTTGAAGACGTCCATAATTTCGCCCTTGAACGGATCAACATAGCGACAGAGAAGATGAAGACCCGGTACGAAACGGAAGCAACAAGACATGAATTCTCTGAAGGTGACAAGGTATGGTTCTGGAACCCGATTCGACGTAAAGGACTTTCTCCAAGTTACAGCCGTCTTGGGATGGTCCTATACAGTCCTATAAAGACTGAATGATGTCGTGGTTCGTATTAGAAACTTATCTAATTCTAAGCCTAGAATAGTGCATTATAATAGGCTTGCTCTCTACTATGGCCGTAGTAAATAGATTAAAGAAATGTACAGACCATGGTCGTTCTTTTTTTGTATATAACATGTTATTTAGTGTAAATAATCCTTAAGTAAGTTTTGTTTTATTAATGTTGTTTAAAGTAATTAGACGTTCCTTGTACGGATTTATTAGTTTTATAAAGTATGTATTTGTCTGTATTTTCTTAACAGGGAAGAAATTTGCTATGATGGAGATGAAAGTTCTGCTGGTGCATGTTCTGCGACGTTTCGAAGTCACGACGCTGAACAAAATTGATGATAGCGAGCTCGACTGCACAATAGTTTTAAAATCAACAAAACCTATTCGTATGTTGCTCAGAAATCGTAAGCGACATTCTGAAGTTCATTCCAAAGAAATTTGTACCGGTTAGTAACAAAACAAGAGGAACGTACATGTAGATATAACTGAACCGGTAATTACACAGATTTTCGACTGCACCCATTTCTGAAGTCTTTGGAAGACGATGAAGGGAAACGAATTGGTTTCCAAGGAAGACGTCTCATTTTTACAATGAAGGAGTATTTCGACAGTATTTATTTATTTATTTGTACAATACATATTCATAAAAACATATCTCAATTTTTTATTTTTACCATGTTTTTATTAACTCGCTTTCTTGTTTGTTTGCTTGTGTGTGTGTTTGTCCGGTACAAATCTTGCAATCGATTTTTAACTAACTTCCCGACTAGCTAGACATTTGAAACTTTTAGAATAGCTCAGAACACGATGACAATGCATTATTTTAATACATTTAGCCATCTTTAGGCAGAATTGAATTCATTTTCAGTTAATTTTGTTTTGAAGAATGGTGCAGCCATCCATCGTCCGGGACGGGAACGAAAAGTTAAACGCAAGTTAACTTTCAATTCTCGAACTAAACGATTGATTACGCATTTGATCATTTTCTTTGAAACTGATGGGATAATTCATCAAAAAATTTGAAAAATTATTTATTAATACATAGAATTGTCAAGTTTATATGATTCAACAGAAAATTTAAAAACATGTTATATAAAAAATTCTTTTTATCTTGTAATTATTCAACTAAATTTATCAGTATTTATGTATAAAAACTGAATAAAATCCTTTCACAATGATTAAAAAATCGAATGTTTTTTAAACCTGATGTGATAAATTTTTAAAATGTTTTTTCCGAATTCACCTGTTGAAAATCAATATTAATAAACAAAAGGCAATGAAAATTTAAACGATTGTTAAAGTTTACTCAAATGATGTTATTTTGCTTTTCCCTTTCATTTTGTTTTCTCTGTATGAAGCGTGTTGATGTTTATTGGTTATTATTCATCTTCAAAAGCGTTAAAGTAAAGCTTGGGTTATAAATAAATTTCTTATCACAAAAATAAGAAATGTTTTATTTATCATAGATCAAAAGTTAGGAACAATGTCACATATACGTTACAATGTTACATATAAGTTACAAGTGTTAAGGATTATGTTACATATAAAACTACATATTTTCAAGGGATTCCTTTCTTCGGTGGAAATAATTTGTATTCTTTCAAGTAATTAAAGAAGTAGATGGAGAGTCACTATGTGTCTCCCTGCGCTTAGCATAAATGTTCTGAACGATTTAAGCCTTGAGGGGCATTTTTATTTGTTATCCTTCTTGTTGCTCTACACTTCTTCTGTAAAAAGTGATAGTTTAGAAAACTGAGAATAAAAAATATTACTGTTCTATTTTTATTTAATATTAGCTGAATACCAGCGCTTTGCTACGGAGTGCATTCAAATTAAATACACCTGTCAATGTATACATTTAATACCCCAAAAAATGAATATATATATTAATAATAAATACGACTATCAATGTATACAATTAATGGAATATATATATATATATAAATTGTAAGGGATATTTTTAAGATTCGAAAAAGATTTCATTTTAAAGGAATTTTTAGGATCTTTCTCATGATAAACATTTTATAACCCTCAAATTATTACTTTAAATGCAAACTTAAAAAAAGCCACTAAAACAACTGAAAAATTTTATTTAAAAAATCTAAGAAGAATCTTTTTTAAATATTTCTTAGCGCACCCCTACACCATAAGAAGAATCGCCTTGCAAAATTTCAGCCGTTTAGGTGAAGCGGTTTGGACTGTTTTATATATATATAGATTGCTTTTTTATCTCTTCATTTCATGAAGGAATAAAAGGCAACATATACAATTATTCATACGCAATAAAACCTGTTTGTGCACCTGTATTAATTTTATATCAATTACTCTTTAAGGAAAATACCAAAGGCATATACTTAAGGCAAGTACTATATTTGAATCTATCATTGAGCTTCCAGATATGACTTCTTGCTTACTCAGCATGAAAGTATACAATGATTTTCATGTAAGCTACATGGCTCTCGATGTTTCAATCATCCGGCATATATATCTTTACTTGTATAAAAGCCTAGAGTAGAAAAGTGTAGGTAACCATTCCGGGACGGACCAAGTCGGGAACATCTTATCATTGCTACGCCATTTTCTGAAATTTTTCTTGAAAAATAACACCACAAAAGTTACATATCTTGAAAGCCCTTTAAAAAATATGAAAATTTCAAGTGAACAAACACCATAGCTCAAAACTGTTTAGTTTTTGAAATATCTTCAAATTAAAATATCCATTGAAAAGAATCATTTATTCATTTGAGTCATTCACTTGAAATTCGAATTCAATACACTACATGGTTTTTCATATTCCCTTTAAATAACTACATTTTTACTGTTTAATTTTAATGTTAATTAAATTGTGTTTCACGTTTTATATATTTGTTTTATTTTATTGTTTTTTACTTGCTGTTTAAGTATCGTTTTCAGCAATGCCTGCTGTGTGGTGAGTCATTCACTTTTGAAACAGTTTTGGTTTAATTTTCATTTAGTTTAGTTTTGTTTTGTTGTTTACTGCTGTTTAAGTACAGTTTTCAGCAATGCCCGATGAAAATGATAAATCACCTCTTGAAACGCTGATCAACATTCCGTCATTTTTGACGGGGGTTACATACTAGTATATATATATATATATATATATATATATATATATATATATATATATATATATATATATATATATATGTATATATATATATGTATGTATGTATGTATGTATATATATATGCATGTATATATATATATATGTATGTATATATATATATGTATATATATATATATGTATGTATATATATATATATATGTATGTGTATATATATATGTATATATATATATATGTATGTATATATATATATATGTATGTATATATATATATATGTATATATATATATATGTGTGTATATATATATATGTATATATATATATACATATATATATATACATATATATATATACATATATATACATATATATATATATACATATATATAAGCAGGACAATGGCCGAATGACTAGGGCATTGGCTTTCTATGCCAGGGTTTGTAGATTCGAGTCCCACTATTGGCATGTATGTTTGTAGCCGTTCGGAATCGGCTTTAAGCAGTAGGCCCCGGTCTGATTAGCCCTCCTGTAGCAAAAAATTGACTTTAGTGCTCTCAACCAAACCATATACATTTCTGTACAAATTAACTGACAAAAATTCAAACATTTTCACATATGTTGTTTAATTAGTATAATGTCACTTACATGCATGATATAGCAATCTAGTGGCAAATATGTCCTCCTGTAGCTTTAATGATATTCTTTACATCTTTTGGCATGGATTCCACTAGTTTATACATAAATTTTTGACATCGACATCACGAAACCAAACTTTTATGACAATTCTCAATCCATTTTCTCTTGGTTGAGCAGTCCATCTTACTCACACGTCTCTTCACAATACTCCACAAAATTTTGATGGGATTTACATTTGGATAATTACCAGGCCAATTCAAAGCTGTTAATTTCTTTTCTTGAAAATAATTCTTTATTGGCTTAGAATTATGGCATGGAGCAAGAACTTGTTGAAACACACCAACACTGTCAGCGAACGTTTAACCTGCTAGGTCCTCCAGATGTAAAATAACCCCAAAACATCTGCTTTTGAGGGCGCTTAACTGTTTGATTAAAATGTTGTTCCCTGATGGGTTCTCCAGCGCTTCGCCTTACAGATGTTGATTGGAATCCTTGCACAAAAAATGCGTTTCGTCGCTGAATGCAACCTTACTCAGGTCTTGTGCAGTCCAGGAGTGATATTTCCTGGCCCAATACAAACGTTTTCTCTCCACTGTATGTTATAACTACCTGAAAACCCGCACTTCGCTACGGAGTACATTCAAATTAAATACAACGGTCAATGTATGCAACTAATGTCAAATATATATATATATATATATATATATATATATATATGTATGTATGTGTGTGTGTATGTAAAATAAATACGACGATCAATGTATACAATTAATGTAAAATATATATATATATATATATATTTATAAAAAAATCGTAAGACATATTTTTATAGACAAAATAATGTAGAAGAAAATATTTAAATTAAATCTAATAGGACATACTAAAGAATATAGTACAGTTAATATAGTACAGTGTGAAGAAGATATCTTTTACTGTATTTTAATATTTTTTTGGAGAATGTCCGCATTAGCAAGGGAAAAAATTTTCTTTTGTCTATTTCATTGTTATGGAAGTGGCGATAAATTTATTTAAAGTACCAGAACTGGAAATCACGTGATCAGCAATTAATAAATTAAATTCTAAAATTTAATATTTAAAAATTCACCAAAAATCAGCAAATGGAGGTAACGATTCGAAAGACATTTCATTTTAAAGGAATTTTTATGATCTTTCTCGTGATATAAATTTCATAACCCTCAAATTATTTTAAATTGAAACTTAAAAGAAGTTATTAAAACATCTTAAAAATTTAATTTTAAAAAATCTGAGAAGAATTTTTAAAAAATCTTTCTTAGTGAACCCCTACACTATAAGAAGAATCGCCATGCAAAGTTTCAGCCCTTTAGGTCCAGCGGTTTGGTCTGTACGTTGTATGTCAATCAGTGAGTGAGTCAGTCAGTTACGGAACCGTTTTATACATATAGATAACTGATTTTGGACTGGTGTTCTTGCCTATTTTCCTGCTTCAATAGCCCTTCGTCGTACTGTCGATGAATGAACGCTCACACCAGTAGCCAATAATTCTCTCAGAAGATCCTTATTTGTCTTGCGAAGATTCATTTTACAATTTCGTGAAGAAATTTCTCTGTCCGATGTGTTGTCTTACGTTTGTGTCCACATTTACTCTTCCGTTTTGGATAAACTGTCCCAAACTTACTTTGTTGATTAATAATCCTGGAAACATTGGATTTTCCAAGTCCAACTGCTGCAGCAATATCCCTCACAGTCATAGAGGTATGCTGACTAAGGGTAACAATTCTATTCCTCTTCATGGGAGTGATATCCATTCTTTTCTTACACGGGAGAACCAGACAACTCACACAATAGACCCCTTCTTACAGCAGCTGAAACGCAACGGACGCGAAAATGCTCTACGTTTGATCACATGGTCAAACCAGTTTAGACTAGTCAAGGTCAACCTCCCCTCGTAACAAAATGCGGTTGAAACCGGTTTCAGGCGGGAAATCCCTGGAAAAGGATGAATTTATGAAAAATGAAACTTGTCCCAATTAATTTGCACAGTACCGTATATATTCAAACGAGCTAATATTAAGCTGTGTCCATTTGAAAGTGATGATGGTCAATCTTAACTAAAGCAATATAACATTATACTTCAAATTGAACATGAAAATTAAACCAAAACAAAATTCGTATTTATTGAACCAAGATCAGCAGGGGACATTCAACACAAAGAATTTCTATAAACAAAAAGCTTCTGCTTTTAGATGATGCAAAAGAAATCCTTCATTGATTCAAATCATTATATTGTTGCCAGAACACTTAAAATCAAGCCACTTGGTAACAAACCACCCCATGTGGCACTGAACAGTCCCTTTGCCTTTTAATGCGAAGCTCGAGTCAATGGTTTCAGAGTCTTGATACATAAATCACTTGGATTGATATCAAACAATCCAATTCAAAGGACTTCTTTTTCTTGGAACATTCAGGATCAACAACTAAGGATCGAGAAAAAAAGGCTAAGTTTTTCCCACGGAGGACCATAGAATATCGACATAGAATTTTAATTTCATTTCTACTCGAATCAATATTATTTCTTTTAATCTCTAATAGTTTTTTTAAACTGTTGTTTCATACAAATCAATAAATATGGATTAATTCAGCAGTTGTCTCGAGACTTGTAAAATCCTAATAGTAGGCTCTGTTTGTCAATCTAGTTATTTTGCCAGGAAAATATAGCAAATTTTACCTTGAGACTTCCAACTATCCCTAACCGACCATTCGTACGTTATAGCGGAAAGTGGACATTTAATGAGGAAATGATATCTTAAGGATGCTGTGTACTAACCCTACTCTATTCGTTCACCTAAATCTTAACCTATGGAGAAAAGGTGTATACTATTTACAGCTACTTAAATGCTGGTAATCCAATAAAAATTGTATTTTCAGATAATTTGAACATTTCTGTGACTTGCAACAGGATTCATTTTATGAATTTCGTCCACCAAAGGAATTGAGGAGCATTTAAAATACACCATACCAGAATTATTTCCTCGAATGATTTAAATTAAAAAATATCATTTGGATTAAAAAAAATTACGAAAAATGTCCTAAGGTGTAAAATTTCTTTTCTTTATTACGGAGTACAATTACAAAAAATCTTTCAATCCAAGTCAGCAATCCTTTTACACATTTTCTCCATAGGTTTACATTGAGGTGAGCGAGTTCAGTAAGGTTTGTACACGGCAGCCGTGAGAGTTACGTGAGATAAAACCAAGAAAATTCTGCCAGAACAAATATTTGAACGAGGTACAAAGTACAAATTTTGTTAAAATATTTTTTTCAGTGTATTTGTTCATGTAAAAGTTCAATGCATGAAACGAATAACACGTTGTTTTAAGAACATCAATAGGAATGTGGAGCATATCGGGAAATTCAGTGAATTTCTAGATATGAAACTAGTTGTTGGAAATTATCACTAATTAATCATGGAAATAATGCAATAATATAACATTCTGCTTGAGGAAGTACACAATAACTTTACAATAATTAGTTTCAATATTTCTCAAAAGTTTCAGTAAAATATTGCGATCACTTGAAACTTATTTCGTGCTTTGATGCAGAGGTAGTTTGTGCTTTAAATTTCCGGCACTTTATTCTCAAGACTTTGCCGATTTGTGAATAACACGCAAATAGGTTCAGTTGGTTTCAGAACTAATACCCAGTCGAGGTCACTGTCATCTAGCTTCTTCAGCGTCGTGATTTTGAAACGCCGGAGAACATGCACCAACAGAACTTTCATCTCCATCATGGCAAACTTCTTCCCTGAAAAAAAAGGAAAAACTAGAAGTTAGAGGTATTATTGTAGTTCAGTGAAGACATTCCTTAGTAGTTGTTTGAAAGACATATATATATATATATATATATATATATATATGAAAGATATAAAATATAAGTTGATCCCCTATAAATTTTCTTTCCTTACCATGCTTAGGATAGCATTACCAAATTCTGTTTTCATGAACACAGGAATATTTTTCATAGCCTCAGCAATCCCTGGGAAGCCACGAAATCATCCGACTCTTTTCTATGCCCAAATAAGGCGATCTTCCTTCGCAACTGATGCAGCTTGCAAGAAACACCTTTCCTCAACAAATTCTTTAACCGCAGATACCTCTATGCGCAACCCCGGGAGTCACTCGGGTGCTGGCTGTCTATTAGATAAGATGTATGTTTTAGCCACTCGGAAATAAATTTCTTATTCTAAAGATACTGTAATCTGATCTTATACATTATGTATGTATATATATATATATATATAAACAGAACAAATAAAAACGGAACAGTGGTTTTATTTTTTTCTCATTTGTATGAATATGGCGAAAATTTATGTAGCGGTAGAGTGGGAGGAGGGGAAGACAACCCCTATTGAGTAAATGGACTTGCCCCAGGTAGTCGCGCAGAAGCACGTGATATGCGCTGGCTGTCGGCCAATAGTATAGTACGGCAGCAGTTTGTCTTTAAAGCGTCTTCTCATATATTGTGCTGAGGACAATTTCCTGAACAGAATTGTGGCAGGTGATGAAACTTGGTGCCATCACTCCCAACCATAAAGCAAACGACAATGCCAACAGTGGAAACATACGAGTTCCACATCGCAGTGGCAAACGATCGACGCTGCTCAGTACTGCAGTACCCTGCACCGTTTGCGTTCAGAAATCAATACCAAACGGCTTGGTGTGTTGTCCTCTGGGGTGGTTTTGCTCCATGACAACGCGCCGTCACATATAGCTGCTCTTACACAGAACACTTTTGCGAAGTTTCGGTGGAGATTTTTGCAACACTCACCGTACAGCCCGGATCTATCGCCATGTGACTTTCATGTCATAGGGACATCACAGTAGTGTCACGGCCAGGGGCAGGAGAATTGAAAATCACGGGACGAAGTAAAATAATTGTTAAATGTAAGAAAGAAACGTAGCAAATGACGGGCAATAAAAAGAGAAGGGGAGAGAGCCAACAATATAGCGAAACTAAATATATAGATTGTGCTTGTAGCAAAAAGTATAAGATAAAAGTTCAAGAGAGTGAGTTGCAACGAATAGAAGAAAAGAAGAAAGGGAAGACTAGATTTATGATGGCTATAAAACAGGCCACCCTGCTTGATGCCGGAGCATGGAAAAAGTTAAATTAGAAGGAGAATTTTATAAATCCCGCCCTAGATGCGCATTGGTGAAAATGGGATTGAGAGGAGGCAGCCACGGACGAATGGCGATGGCATGGTAATAATATGAACAATGGAAATTGTAAGAGGCGTAGTCAGCATTAATAAGAGAAAATAATATGAAATAAGATAGGGAGGCGCATAAGAAGGAGAGTTAGTCAGAAGTTTAAAAACAAGTAGTAATCCGATGAATATGTACGAAGTATCCCGATGATATAAATATAAGTCGTGGCCCATGCAAAGCAGCCCTATTACCTAGGAAGAGAGCGCCCAGTATCCCGTGCCGACGGTCTGCAAGGAGTGGAGTCATATAACCGATTATGAGAATACCCCAGTGTCCCATGTAGAGTGTCTGCCATGATTAAAGGAGCCTTGAACCAGATGAAGAAAGTGCCCTAGTTCCGTGCGATGATAATACAACGAAATTCGTCATTACGAGTGCCAGCTGCCCATCATAGTGATCCAACAGTCATCTTTCGAGGTACCGACATTTTGCGTTTCCTTTTTATATTACCGTCATTGTTTCTCAGTGTTATCATTGCTTCTCAGTAGCCTTATTAACAAATATAGAGCGCGATGAGGATGTTATTTGAGTATAAAATGTTTAAGGAGATGACCGATAATTCGTAAAAAACAATTTAATTAATATGATGTTATGCTTATATATATGAGTAAATATTGGTAGTAATGGAACATGGATATATGAGTGATTATGTTTATAAAATGTTATCATAATAAGTGAATGAATTAAATATATGAGACGTAGAGAATTAATTTAGTACTAAAGAAGTTCTGAGTAATGTGTAAATGAAGGAGGAAATATTTAGTAATTTGTATCGTATCATTTATGTGTTCAATATTCAATAAATAAATTTGTCAGTGTAAACCAGAGTTGTTTCCATCATTTGGGAATCACAATTAACCAATGTACTAACCACAATCTTAAGCAATGAATTCTAAATCATAATCATTAGTATAATTATTATCGAATACCCCAACTAATAATTACTTTATTTTACACTGCCACATTTCACATCTTTGATCCTCTGAAAATGGCATTGAAGGGTCACCGTTTTTACTCGGACGGAGAAGTCATGGAAAATGTTCGAAACTGGTTTCGATCTTCTAGGGGGTATTCATAGGTTGGTGAAATAGTTGGACGAGTCCTTGTGTATATTTGGATATTACGTTTGAAATAAACTATGTCATATCATTTTGTGATTCCTGATCCTCTTTCATTTGATCCACCCTTATACACTGAAGAGCCAAAAAAGTGGTACAGGCGTGTGTACGCAAATAACAGAATTGTATATATATATATATATAGTTGCTCCCAAAAGTGTTCGTACACTTACGGTTTTCAATGAAATAGGGGTCTATCCATTAATAAAAATGAAAATTTCAGAATGGAAATTTAATAATAAGATCAATAATCTATTCTTAACAAAACTACATGAAATATTTTAAAAACATAGTAAAACTTTATTTTTAAGAAACCAATAATCAAAAAGTAACAAAAACTATATCTCATAAACGTCATTGTTCACTTGTAAAAAATCTCTACATGTTAGTAAATATTCTAATTTTTCGTTAAATTAATATTTAGTAGAATATCCTTTAGCATCAACAACAGCTTTTAAATGTCTGGGAATATATTGCACTAGTTCTTTTGCAATTTCTGCATCAATGTTCATCCATTCTTCCATCATAATAGTTTTTTGTTCGCTTTTCGGGTGAATGTCGTGTTTTCGTACTCGAACCTCCAGTTCTCTCCAAATATGTTCTATTGGGTTAAAATCTGGCAATTGAGGTAGTGTTTTCAAAACTTGTTAGCAATTAGAAAGACACTAGAGGCGAACGTTGTGAGCCGTGTGCTTAGGATCGTTATCTTGTTACAAAACAAAATTGTTTCCAATACTCAAATTTTGGGCTGATAATTTTAAATTGTCTCTTAAAATATTTATATAAACAGCATGATTCATTATGCTATCAATAAATACCAAATTATCTACTTCTGATACTGACATGCACCCACACACAGGGACACCTCCACCGCCATGCTTAACTGTTCCTACTAAGTTCTTGGGATTAAGTTCCTCATTTTTTCTTCTCCATACAATTAAACGCCCATCGGAACTAAAAATGTTAAACTTGCTTTCATCAGCAAATATGACATTATTCGAATACATTTGGGGCTTATTTATCATTGATAGTGCGAAGTAAAGCCTAACCTATCTGTTTTTCTCCCTCACAAAAAAGTTTCTACGGGCAGATTGCCCATGTAATCCAGCTGCTCTGAGAACTCGTTGAACAGTTTCAGGTGAAATTGAAGTAGAAAACGTTTCATTAAATTCTGCAGAAACTTTTACAGCACTCAAACGTCGATTTTTCACAAATTTTCTAATTTTAAATCTCTGATCACGTTTTGTTAACTTTGTCGGAAGACCTTTTCTTACCTTGTTTTCGATCCGATTTTCTTCTTTAAAGCGTTTTATCACATACTGCACAGTAGAATGGGATAAATTAAGTAATTTAGTAATATTCCGAACTGATTTACCACTACTGTGATGAAAAATAATCAATTTTAGAATGCTGTTTGTTGTTTCTTTAAGACTACGAGCCATTTTTAAATAATAAATAGAATATTACGGAGTAGGCAAGCAAAAATTAAAGCCAAACGATATTTTAATTGCCACCAAAATTCAAAAATAAAAATAAAGTGCCAGACGATAATTTTAATTATGAATTTATTCGAAAATATTTCAGTGTAGGATGACTTTTGTGAGATAAAGCTTTTGATACTTTTGCATTATTGGTTTCTTAAAAATAAAGTTTTACTATGTTTTCAAAATATTTCATGTTGTTTTGTTAAGAATAGATTATAGATATTTTTATTAAATACCCATTCTGAAATATTCATTTTAATTAAAGGATAGACCCCTATTTCATTGAAAATCGTAAGTGTACGAACACTTTTGGGAGTCACTGTATATATATTTTAGGAGTTATATAAGACAAAACTAAAATCTAGAACACCACATTATCTTTGTACGACAATGTACATACCTCGGGTTTAAACTGCGCAAATCCTGTCTGAAGGTAAGACAAGAAATGTTTTCCAATCGGGACTACGGGGACTGTACAGTCCGCCAACCGTAGCAAGGCTTCCCCTCACACGACGCCTACGGTTTAATCCTCAAGTTTTGAATTGAACAGTCAAAACCTCAAAGATTTCTTCTACGTTGTTGTGAAGGATCCACAATTTGGACATTTTGACTCCTTCCAACATTATAGCCATTTTTTTTCCGTCACCACGTTTACGGGTCATAAAACGGCCATATTGGAAAATGAGGGTCTGGCTTGCACCTGCTCCAGTTTCCAAGAAACATCGCACCCCCAGAATTCCTTAGTATAGGAGGAAGAAATTCCAGGAAAGACTCAAGGGATAGCTAATTTTCGTGGAAATAAAAGTACCACGTGGGTCAAAGAAGGGGATGTCGGATCATCCCGCCCACCAATAAAATACTCGAAACGGCAATAAATTTACGTGAGAAACCGACCTGGGGAGGGGTCAAAACCAAAAGGGGGGAAAATGAACCCCGAGTTTTTGAGAAAAGAAACGAGAGGAACGGAGGCAGAGGGTCAGAGATTGGGTGGCGAGCTGTGAAGATAGTCCGATGACTGCTGCGCAGTGACCAGGAGAGGAGAGAGACGCCCCCGCTAAAGCGAGATGACCGTTTTCAACCGCCACCGAAGGGCCCCATCATCTTCGTCCGATACCTGTGGTCTCCACCCGTAGAAGTACGACTCCGTGTCATGCCCTGCTGCCTCATCAAAGGTCCCCAGGTTGGTCATATCTCCCCTTTCAGATAGTGCTTTTTTTACATCAATTTTTGATGAACGGAACTCAATTTTCTTTAGACAGAACTTTATTCCGATCGACCCGTAATGGTTCTGCCGCAGGAAGCAGATATAACATGGCCTAATTCTGATACAAACTATACATATTCAAGATTCTCATTTATAATATGTAAACCTAATTTTTTGTATAATATTGTATAATAAATGCTATTATTTTATTTATAAACATATCATTACCCTTGGAGATCACCTCCTAATTTTACACAACGCAATGGAGTATCTCTGGTTCCCCTCATATCATACGTATATGGCCTTTAAGCACAATTACTAGCACTTATATATACTTTCTACTGAATTCTCACTGGGAAATCACGTAGGGACCAAGACAGTCTCTCGTTCATAAAGAAATCTTTGCTAATTACTGATTTATTATTCAGGTTACACTTCTCAACATCAGTATTTTTGAATTATCCTTGCTCAAATATCCAAATTTTTGGAAAAGGTCATCAGATAATCAAAAAATAGCTATATACCGTAGCTGAGAGATTCAAAAACTGTACAAATATATGGCCATAGCAAAAAGAAAAAAATCTCATCTCTAATAAATCATATAGAAAATTATCATCTCTATTAAATTCAACACTGTTCTGTGGAAAACAAGGATAAAATTGGCATTGTTCAACTGAAAATATAGTCAACATTAGTAAAGATGCAACTGTCCATCAAAAGTGTAGCTTTACAGTTCTTAAAACCATCCTAATACCTATATAGTATCATTATAGTATTATTATTATTATACCTATATAGTATTATTCATAACAGATTCTCTGGTTGCAGCGTGAGAATCGCCATGCTTTGATATTATCAATTTTCAATGCTTAGCAGTATAATTTTATTCATGTGCAATATCCTTTTGTACTACATTTTCGCATCTGTAATTGATCGGATTCAAATCCGGAAGATTTCAATACCAAAGGACGCTTGAAATTCATTGCTTCGGAAAAAAACCTATCGTAATAAGAAACTGCAGAGGATGTGGAAGTTTTGAAAAATAAAATGTAAAATATATCATTTTAAACTCCGTGGCATTGGAGAGGGATGTCATCACAAAAGACGATATCTCATCATGATTGACAATAGAGTCGCTCAGAATTCTACAGCATGTTCAAATAATAAGCACACAAATAAATATCCATCTATGTTATAAACATAGCTTGCAACTCTATAGGAAATATCTCGGATCGTTTTGCCTATTGGTTGCTCAAGAGTGGGGTTTAACAATTCCGTTGCTCTTTTTTTTTAAAGCAAAACGGCTACCAATATATTGACTGTAACAGGATCTTACAGTCTGACACGTGTAAGAAAATCATTCATCTTCAGTCAACTTTTACGTATGATACATGACCTTTTCTATGGAGAGTGCAGCTTTTGATCTTTTAGTCGCAAGGGTTTTCTACTTGCATGACAAAGAACAGAGGTGTCGACGTTCTGATTTCAACGATGAAACAGTATTATACTAATTTCTAATATAATGGATCAATGTACATAATTGAAGTCTACTAATCATTTCAGACGTTTAATTTTACTTGCAGTAACCACTGTTTTTTCCCCAATATTTTTCTTTCCTGGGCTTAAGTTCATTGATGATTGTCAAATTCTCACCTACTATTGTCAAAGCTCATTGCTTTATAAGTTCTCTGTTAAATATTACCATTAAATTCCTTAAAGTACTAATTAAGTTTAGGTTTGTCATGTGTAGTACAAACTGCTCGTAAAAAGTTTTTTAATCTGTTAAAGATTATTCTGAACGAATTTAAAGAAACTGAGCATAACTGCATCATTAACAATGACCGAGAGGTGTTGCATCATTTAAAGAATGAGAATATAGAAAATATACACGCATTTGATTTTGAAAATCTGTTTATCAGTATTCCACACGATAACTTAGTGAATAACTGTTCGGAAATGTATGATTCATACATGGAGAGTACAATAATTTCGAAATACGATTGGATTGAACTTTGTAAATTTATTATTTTCGAAAACTGTTTTTAACAGTATGGGTCTTTTTAAACAAATAAAAGGTATACCAATGGGAAATAGTTTTTATAGCGTGTTTTCCAATATTTTTCTACATACGTACGAGACTAAATATAATAAATTAAATAGAGTTTTCAGGTTTAAATATATTGATGACCTTGTAAGTTTTAATTGTAATGATCTGGAATTTATGAATCAAAATTTATCCAAAGGAATTAACTTTAAATAAAACAAATGAAGGCATTCATTATGCTGCTTATTTGGTTCTTAAATTTAAAATTCAAGATAACGGAATTAAAATTGGGATATATGATAAAAAATTAAATTTTAAATTTTAAATCTGAAGTTATTACTTTTACTAATTTCCATGGCAATTTAAACTGTATAAAATATATTATAATAATTTTCACTCACAACTGTATAAAATCAAAGATATTTGCCATAATATTAATCATTTCTTAGAAGCATGCGATAAAATTAGATGCGATAATTCGAGGAAAACATAAGCAAGAATAATTTCCCTAGAAAATTTAGTCATTTAAAATTATTAAAAAATTGGTATTTAGAGTCTGGTATATTTTAAGATCTGATAAAAGCTGGATTTTTTCCCCTTTTTCTATTAAAACTTAATTTTCTGCATATCAATTAAAAGGTGGCGCTGTAGTTCCTTGGTTCTACAGTGGTACTACAGTTTTTTCAGGAAAAATAGCTGGTTCTTCTTTTCTACTATTTCACTTTACAATTAATCGGGATATGATAAGTTTGCTTGTAAATTTCTGTTTTTGTGGGGTTCTTCTGTGTATTTAATGTTGTGTTGTGATTTCAAATGCTTTTGACTTTCTATTTTCAATGTGGCGATCTCAGGGACTTGGGATTTTTTTGACTTGACCTACATCTTTTAAGAAATATTTCTCTGGGGTGACCGACTCGGTTAGGCCTCCTGGTGAAGAGACCTGTTGATTGCCTCGTTCATTTTTGGTTCTTTTAGCTTTTGATTTTTATGCCTTGATTTCTATTATTCTCTGTTAGATATAACATGTGATGAATAACCTTCTGAATTCTCGTCAACATAAACAGTTCTCGAGTATGTAGTCCTTCCTTTTTCTTTTCCCATTATCCAACTGCATATTCAGTTAGCAATTTCCCAACTTCATTTTTCTTTAAAATCCAAGCTTTTAATAATGATACAATATTCAAGGGTAAAAAGAGAGGCAAGACAACAACACTGTGAAATGGTAACAACTAACTAAAGAAATTGTTGTTGAATGGTGTGTTCCTATTGTTCAATGCATTTTATTGCAAATCCTAGGAATTTTTTTTAAATAAGGCACAAACATTTCTTAGTTCACATTAACTCTATAGGTAAGCAGCACTGATTCAAGGAAATGTTTAAATAAACCCCTTTTTAAATCATGACAGGATATTTTTGGCTGCTCAGGAAGGGGACTTCATATCCCTTTTCTCCCGAAAAATTATAAGTTCTAGTTGCCTGTTATTCCTTATAATAACATTCTTTCATGTTGTAATCTCAATATTTCATTAGGATTTCTTAGAAGAATTACGTTGTAATACAAGGTGCACCCATAAAGTAACCAGACTTTTTTTATAAATAAGAAAAATGTCACTCACCTTCAAATAAATTTATCTCCTTCAAAAAATCGACAAAGGAGTGTATACAATTTTTCCAGTATTTCTTCAAGTCATCGGAACACTGTTTATAGGCATTGGAACTAACCGTTCGGAAAGTGCGCGCAACGTTTGATTTAATATCCGAGACGTTTCCAAATCTCTGTCCTTTCATGGCCATCTGAAGCTTTGGAAAAAGGAAAAAATCAGCTGCGAGAAGTCCGTAGAATATGGTGGGTGATTTATCACTGTAATTGAATTCTTAGCAAGATATTGCTGTACATAAATTTCTGTATGGGGCCTAGCATTATCGTGTAAAAGAAATCATTGCCCGGAATCAAACAGTTCCACCATATTCTCCCGACTTATCTCTAGCTGATTTTTCCTTTTTCCGAAGCTCAAGATGGCCATGAAAGGTCAGAGATTTGAAAACGTCTCGGATATTAAATCAAATTTTACGCGTATTTTGAAGAAAGGTTAGTTCCAACGCATAAAAATAGTGTTTTGATGACTTGAAGAAACGTTAGAAAAATTGTATAGACTCCTTTGGCGATTATTTTGAAGGAGATAAATTTATTTGAAGGTGAGTAATATTTTTCTAATTTATAAAAATTTATCCGCTTACTTTATGGGCGCACCTTGGATTAAGTAGGGAAATTAATATTTCACTAAGTATTATTTCTCGTAGAGAATAAGGGAAAAATCAATCCGTCCCTGCAAGGGATACAGAATTCCCAATAGATACAGAATTCCCAAGTTCTTGTGACCATAACGAAAAACATTAGTTTCTGATCTGCTGAATTGCATCGTGAACAATATCTTTCGTAACAGCTGTGGATTTCTCTATAAGTCAGTTTAAAAACATGTTTTTCATACTAATACTGATTTTACATTGACTAACCGTCCCTGCAAAAGAAGGTTAGTCAATAGATGCTGAATTCACAGGTTCTTGTGACCATAACGAAAAACATTAGTTTTTGATCTTCTAAATTGTATCTTGAGCAATATCCTTCATAACAACAGAGGATTGCACTATATGTCAGGTAAAAACATGTCTTTTTTACTAATACTGATTTTACATTGACTAACCGTCCATGCAATAGAAGGGGTTAGTCAATAGATACAGAATTCCCAAGTTCTTGTGACCATAACGAAAAATATTAGTTTCTGGTCTCCTTAATTGCATCCTGAACAATACCTTTCGTAAGAGCTGTGGATTGCTCTATAAGTCAGTTAAAAACATGTTTTTCATACTAATACTGATTTTACATTGACTAACCGTCCCTGCAACAGAAGGTTAGTCAATAGATGCTGGATTCACAGGTTCTTGTGACCATAACGAAAAACATTAGTTTCTGATCTTCTAAATTATATCTTGAGTAATTTATTTCATAACAACAGAGGATTTCTCTATATGTCAGTTAAAAACATATCTTTTTTACTAATACTTATTTTACATTGACTAACCGTCCATGCAAGAGAAGGGGTTAGTCTATAGATACAGAATTCATAAGTTCTTGTGGTCATAACGAAAAATATTAGTTTATGTTGTTGCTTATGCCACATGACCGACAGCAACAACCTATCAAGTCCTGAAGGCTATGAGCGATGAAGGTGCGGGTCCTGTTTTGAATTAGCATCACAAGGCTCGGAGTCCGACTTGGCTAAATGACCAGTTCCGTAACTTTGAACCGAGTCAAGTGACGAGACCGGAACACTTGACCCCGCACATCCAGAGGTAAATCTGAGAACTCGAAGAACATTGCAGCTACACCCTATTTCACGTGCCCCGGCCACCATTAGTGAACATGGCGGTGGATTTTCAGCGACAAGCATCGAACCAGGGACGTTCAGATCACTGGCCCGCTGCTCTTGCCAACTGGGCCACCGTGCCCCCGATATTAGTCTCTGATCTCCTAAATTGTATCTTAAACAATATTTTTCGTAACAACAGTGGATTACTCTATATGTCAGTTTAAAAAATATCTTTGATACTAATACTGATTTCGCATTGACTAACCGTCCCTGCAAGAGAATGTTAGTCAATAGATACAGAATTGATAGGTTCTTGTGACCATAACGAAAAACATTAGTTTCTGATCTTCTAAATTGTATCTTGAGCAATATCTTTCATAACAACAAAGGATTGCTGTATATGTCAGTTAAAAACATATCTTTCATACTAATACTGATTTTATGTTGGCTAACCGTCCCTGCTTGAGAAGGGGTTTGTCAATAGATACAGAATTCATAAGTTCTTGGGTCCATAACGAGAAAAATTTGTATCTGATCTTCTAAATTGTATCCTGAACAATAGCTTTGTTGAATATCTTTCATAACAACAAAGGATTGCTCTATATGTCAGTTAAAAACTTATCTTTCATACTAATACTGATTTTATGTTGGCTAACCGTCCCTGCTTTTGAAGGGGTTTGTCAATAGATACAGAATTCATAAGTTCTTGGGTCCATAACGAGAAAAATTAGTATCTGATCTTCTAAACTGTATCCTGAACAATAGCTTTCGTAACAACCGTGAATTGTTCTATATATTAATTGAAAACATATCTTTTATACTAATACTGATATTTTTTCAGAAATTGTGAAAATTTCTTGAATGTTACTTGAAGATGGGCAAAGATTTTACCTATGCAACTTCGAATTCCTTCAGCGAAGGGCATGTGTGTCCAAGGACTTATTACGGACGTTTCGGAAAATCGTTCCGGATCAAACTTCTCTGGACGAGGGTAGATATTCGGATTTCTGTGCAACATGAAAGGGTAGAAAATCAATTCTACTCCCTTCGGAACTGTGTATTTCCCTGAAAGAAGAAGACAAGATTGCTTACCAAGTACACTTTAAAACACTTCCGGTTAGTTGCCTTTGAATATTTTATTAATATAGATATTTTCCCCGGTTCAAAATTCAAGTACTGGAACTTCTGTTGAATGTATAGTCGGGACTAAAGCTTACAAACTTGGGAATTTTTTACTGAATCTAAATTTTGTTCCGTTTTTCCTGGGTTCGTTAGGATTGAATAAAATCTCTTCAGAAAGTGCACGCAAAATAAAATTTATTATTCTGTAGATTCTTCAGATGCATACACAAATTCAACAGAAAACACGTAACAACTGTCTTCTAAACAGCAGAAAACTCTAAAAACACAAGTCAGGATAACAGAGTCTGCAATACAATACACGCCTAACGCACTTTCAATACATTTAACTGTCAGCAGAAAAGAACACCGAGTTCCAATGGCAATGTCAGGTATATTGTGTCAGGTATATTTATAGACTTCCAAAGCTCTCTCTATCGGTCAGCCAGCTAGATACCACTAGAAGATTCCAGAAAGGTCTAGACGGCAAGTTGACGACCATTTGGCAACCAAAATAGTCACCAAATCCATCGCTAATTTGGCGATGGATTTAAACTCTCATATTTGGCTACATTACCATAGACTCGTAAATTCATAACAATATGTGGGGGGTTCGTACCGCAACCCAACCTCTCTAACTTCAGAGAAGGACTTTCAGAGCTACAGATTTATATGCTCATACCCGGCCTAAACATGTTGGTATTTAATGACGCTTATCGGGATTCGAAAGCACATAAAAATAATTACAAGATAAAAAGAATTTTTTATATACCATGTTTTAAATTTTCTTTTGAATCATATAAACTTGACAATTCTATGCCTTAATAAATACTATTTTAAAATTTTTTTGATGAATTATCCCATCAACTTGAAAGAAAATGAAGAAAAATTGGAAGTTAACTTCCGTTTAACTTTTCGTTCCCGTTCCAGCCGATAGATGGCTGCACCATTCTACAAAACAAAGTTAACTGTAAATGAATTCAACTCTGCTTAAAGATGGCTAAAAGTATTAAAATAATGCATTGTCGTAGTGTTCTGAGCTATTCGAAAAATTTCAAATGTCTAGCTAGTCGAGAAGTTATTTAAAATTCGATTGCAAGATTTGCACTGTACAAACACACACGAAAAAAAACAAGAAGGCGAGTTAATAAAAACATGGTAAAAATACATACCACACTGAATGTCTTTTTTTGCCTTTCTTGAGTAGAGAGGCAATGTAGGATACAGGCGTAAAGTTTCCTGTGAGAAAATATAATTATAAATTTAGAAGAGGGTGATTTAAAGGAATACAAAATTTAAAAAACTTTTTCGCATAGGAACTGTTACATGCAATTTGCGTTTTGAAAGTAGTTGTATAAAATGAAATAAATTCAACTAAAATTATTTTTAAATATCGTGATAAAACTTTTATGATTATGTTGTTGTTGTTTCTAATGCCATCTGGCTGGAAGTTTCACACCAGGTCTATATAGGCTTTTGGCTGATGTCTTCGACTCCTTTTAATATAGCAACCCCAAGCGTCTGAGTCTGTCTTAGCTAGGTGCCACCTCGAGTTTGACTGAATACACGCAGGGACGACATCTGGGAGATCACACCCTCTCCCACTCTCTCTGACCTCTTAGAGGGACTTTCTCGGTCTACGGATATAACGTGCCCATATCCGTCCGAGACAAGGAGATATTTAATGTCGCGTGTCCGGATTCGATCCGAGCACCCTCAACACCGAAAGTCAGCGTGCTACCACCAGGCTACCTCGATCCCCTCTTATGATTCTGGTGAAAGTTAGTCGCTGAGGTACTAGTTTTCAAGCACTTGGGAAAAAGTTACCACTAAAAATTTATGGTACCTATAGAGTATGAATTTTTATATGTAAAAACTAGCTGAATACCAGTACTTTGCTACGGAGTACATTCAAATTAAATACAACGGTCATTGTATGAATTAATGCCAATATATATATATATATATATATATATATATATATATATATATATATATATATAATATATATATATGTGTGTGTGTGTGCATGTATGTATGTATGTATATGTATATACACTGAAGTGCCACTGCAAATGTAGACGATAAAAGAACGACAGTTTTATTTTGATAACTAGTATTTTAGGTAATCGAGTTGCAGTTGTCTGCTTATCGTGGCGATACTTTTCTATGAAATTCAATCCGGACAGCTGAATTTTACCAAATTTTTCCCCTCAATGTTCTCATTTTCGATAGGACATGCGTCTATGTAATAACATTTCGCAAATGTTAGAGTTCATCCAAAAAAGTAATCTTTCTGTGCTTAAGCATATTAGCGTTAAAATGCTACTGTTGTCTTTGATAGATTATCATTTCTGCATCTTTCAAGTTCGCCCAAATTTCTAATAAAACGAGCAATAGGTCAGTGCCTTCTAGATGTTTTAACAGGTAAGAAAAAATTATGAATTTAATCTCTAAAATCGAGGTATGGATTTAGATTCCCAAACCAAGATTATTTTTATAGCTTCATAATTATTTTTTATTATAATCTTCTCTATTATTGTAATGTATTTGTCCGAATGGTTGAGATTATTATGTAATAGATTACAAAAGTGTGACATGATTTAGCTTAAATTGAATTTTCTAATTATTTTTTCTTTCTTCATCAGAAAACACCGAATATCTGTATTCTGTCAGTGTTGATTAAATGGTGTAGATGAGTGATCACTACGATCATCTTTAGCTACTCGAAGTGCAGAACGTGATTTTGATAGTATTGACTATGAAAGTTTTACGTCTTGACCATTTTATATAGCCTTGTAACATTTACGAGTTTGTCACCCAAAACGTCATTTGATTCCTCTTGTAAGTCCATCGAAAAATATCAACGAAATTAATTCTGCTGAGAAAACAAAGCCAGAAACCGACTACAGCAATTTTCTCTCTACTTTATAGAAAATCACCGGCACGCTTCAACTTAAACTTTTAGAAAGATGTAATAACAACAGTTCAATTTCAGAGAATTTATCTATCCCTTTGTTCTCTAATATAATAATTTGTAGTCTTGTTTGTATCACTTTACTGTATTTTTATCCACATTTGCATCATGATATTTGAATATCTTGCAGAAAAACATCCTCAAATATCGGTATTTGAGAATTGCACCATATCAGCATTTTAGAGTTTTAAACGCAAGTCACGCATTTGGTATCTCTCCAAAGCTCAAAAGGATTACACGAACATGTGCTAACGCGGAAAATAAGGTGTCTGAAAGAAAAGAATTTTTAAGATAGTAGCCAGGCATCGTTTTGTATCATGATAATCCTTAGGTGACACCACTCAATGATACGTACGACGAAGCATCCTTGAACGTTCAACCAACTGATTACGCTTGAGGTATTGTAACAAACAATAAGACGTAGTGTACCTCTCTCTTCCAAGTTGACCAATCACTGATTCCCTTTTGTAACAGCCAGTTTTTCTAACGATTGCAGAAAAGTATTTTGTCAGTAATAGACCCTTATTTATGAACTGGTTATGAAAGAGATTTCAAATGACTATAAATTCTTCCCTGATAATGAAAAATTGTCGTTGCTAATATTTCCCATTGCCACCTACGCTAAGGATCCTGTATCCGCAAGATGAAAAACGATCTGGTATTGGACACATTTGGAGTATGATGGTTAAAAAGGGTTTAATAAACAGTTTATATAGGGCTTAATAAACATAAAGGGTTTATTAAACTAGGATTAATAAACAGTTAACGCTATTGGACAGGGGTTGACAACCTTGTAGAATCCTTGGGCCACATTGAAAGAAGACGAATTGTTTTGGGCCACACAAAAATATACCTAACATGAAAAATAGTTGAATAGTAAAAAAAGTATAATATACAGTTAACATATTTATTTCATTATAAATTGTATTAATAATTATAAAGATAACTGTAGGAGTCATAAAATTGATGTGATATTTGGCATTGAATTTCAGAGACGAATGCATCAATATCTGGGTCAATTGAAGTGATTGGAATTCTCTCTCACGATTTCACCCGATATTTTGGTTCTAATTTGACTCTTAGTGTGAACTCTTAGTGTCTTCACTCGTGAAAATAGTTGTTCACAGATGTACATGCTTCCAAACAATGATGACATGAATAAAGCATGACTATGCAGTGAGAGATATTTATCTCTGGTCAGGTATGATTTACAAAGGTCCAACAAAGAGATTTGATTGAATTTCTCTTTAAGTTGGATATCAGAATGCAACTCTATGCATTCCATATGAAAATTTGCTGGTAGCATATCTATATCGACTGTAAATGGAGTAGCAATGATGCAAAACAACTGTTTATTTTTCAACAAAGCGGGATCTGTAAGGCCTGCCTGCCATCATCGCTAAGGAGGGCTATTGATATAGTTTTCGCTTTGAGCTCTCTTTCTGGGTCGCACTAACACTTGCTTTGGGCCCCATGTGGCCCCGCGGGCTGCGGGTTGGACACCCCTACTATAGAACATCTACATCAGGGTTTCCCACAGTGAGCGATACTGTCCCCTGATGGGCTCTGGAACGACCCAGGAAAGGGGGGGGTGGTCAATTTAAATTCAAACTCAGCTACCAACAGTTCTTGCTGTAAAAACAGACACCGATGATTTGTCATGGATTATAGGGCAAAAGTTTTTAATTGTATTTACTTCTTTCCTATTTAGTGGAACATGTTCAGTCCAGTGACAAATATGTTTACTAAAAGCAGAAACCGACTCCAAATAGTTAAACTCTAATGATTTGAAAATGCTGCTGACAAAATCAGAGCTGAACATTCATAAATTGAAAGCAGTGCAAGGTCATTCTTCTCACTAGGATTAGTGTTAACGTTATTCGTAATTTTTCTTAAATAACTTCATTTTTTATGCATGATTACGTAATGCGAATATTACTGTGGTGGGCTTTAAAAAATAATTTTATAATTTCAAACTTCAAGGTGTTTTATTTACAACATCTTTCCTCACTATGTTGAAGGATATAGGTAGAAATATAGATACATGAAAGGATGCAGATTTTGTCACTGCATCTCTGTTCGCTTAAGAAAGAAAATTTCCACAGGGGCGCTAAATCATTTTCCTTTGTAAAGGGGGTGGCAAGCCAAATAAGTTTGGAAACCGCTGATCTGCATAAAAAGAAAAATATTTCTCTATACCTTATTAGCTTTAACTCCCGATAAAGTCTGGACCTTTCATATTTGAGTCTATGAAAATAGGGACATTCTACAATTACGTATTGAAATCAATTCAAAGGGATAAATAATTCCAAATTTTACCCTGTGTTTCCCTTCATCCTGCACTTAACCCATATTTGTATTATCGGAACATAAACAATTGATTATTCCAATGCTTTGCAATACACAGTATTTTTGTTGTCGTTTGTTTTGTTTTCTCCTCCGTTACAAACTTGAATGCATGTTTTGCCGTACTCATTCCAAAGCAGTGTTTCCCAACCTTTATTGAGTTGCGACCCCCTTTATTGGTTTCCGCTGAGGACCCACCCCATCCTTCTGCTCAGCCTATTTTCGCTAAAAAAGCTTTTATGACATAAAGACAAAAAATACCTGATATGAATTTTTCATAATTTAATTCCAACTAAATGCTTAATTTAACAAAAATGAATTTTGTAAGAAATTTAGAACTTTAAGAAACATTCATCATTCAGTCAAATGTGTGTAAAAGCATGAACATAACAGAACATAACCCCAACAAAAATAATGCATCTTCCGAATTGATCCTGTATTATAAAACAATAAAAACAGAAACACTGTTGATCCAAATAAAATTGTTTCATTCCATTGGGGGAAACTACAACAGTAATATCAAAAGAGACAGCACAAACTGATGAAAGACAAACTGACATTTAGAATTTGTGTATTGTACGTTGTGATTAACACGATCTTCCTTTACCATCCAATAAAGGCGGCAAATTTGTAACGAACTGAGTTTGCACTTTGAATGAGACTTTTCCTTATAAAAGACATCACTGTTACCTACAGTTCCATGGTAAATAAATACTGACAAATTTATTCGGGGACATTCGATAAAAACTTAATTTAATAAGACCATGGCGACCCCCCTAAAAAAATTGCATCTCGAATGGGATCGGGACCCACAAGTTGGGAAACCCTTCTCTAGAGAGCGCCTAGTAAACAGTAGCAGACGTGAATATAGTGGACAGCACATTTTGTTAATCTGGCATGGACACTTAAACGAGTGAGAATTTCACCAATTACAGACCAAGAAAAATACGAGGTACGAGATATTTCAACTTATTTCATCCAAAATATCTATATATGTAAGTTGTTAAGCCGACTTTTTAGGCAGTCCGGGAGAGAAAACTGCTGCATCAATTTACTTCATTTTGGCTTTAAACGAAAGATTTTATTCTATAGATGTGACAAATTTGGCTGTTGTAACCGCAATTTCTATTAATGAACGATAATTTACAATTAAAAAGTTGCTTTCTGCGGATGCTCAGTGACATGTTTAAATCTGGCTTTAGATACTCACTAAGCACGAGGCCGCCTAAACACGTTAATTTGTTTATGTCGAAGAAACTATCTAGCTCTCTCACTCTGACATTTTTATTTATTATTATTTTAAATAGAACTAGTGGCCCGTCGAGACTTTGTCCGGGTTGAACAATTACAGTCGAACCTCCATATATCGAACTTCCCTATATCGAAATTTTCTATATATCGAACTCTTAGCAAATCTTCATGTTCATTACATAGAAAAATTGTTTCTATATATCGAAAAAATCTCTATATATCGAAATTTTTTTCAAGACAAAATGGGAGATTTTATTCCACTTTAGAATAAAATCTCCCAATTTTTGGCATTCGAAACAATACGTCGTGGACTTCAATTCGCGGAAAATGTCCCTGATGAAGTTTTTAGTGGACTGAATAAATACGACCATTTCTTTGAACTTTCAGCAAAACTAACTGTTCAGCAAAATATTCGTAGTTTTTTTTTTTAAAGAATGTAACTGTGATCATTGTAAGCACTGTCTGCATTATTGTTTTTTCTAAAGATATGTAGTAATCAATAAATCTTTCATATTAATTCATTTTTTAGTTATTAACTTTCATTTAATGGGATTCGCATATAAATTAGAAATGGAGTTTCGTATACGAAAATTAGCTTTAACTTTTTTTTAAAGGAGAATTATGATAAGACTAAGCTCAATTCTATATATCGAAATTTCTATATATCGAATTTTTTTCGCGCAATTTGCTACTTCGATATATGGAGGTTCGACTGTATCTATCTTAAGTAGATATTAGGTAGGTATAATTTGTTTTAAAACTTTAAGGTATACCACATTTTTCGTTTTGCTGAGGTTTTAAAACAAATTGATTCTCCGCATTTCTTGACCTAGAGAGACCAACATGTAATTGTCCATGAGTAAACCAATCTTCCCATAAGTCAAGTCCAATATATTTCTATGTTTGACCTTGGGATTTGTTGATGGTGATGGCAAAAGAAATTTTTATTGAAAACTGTAACCTCAGGCACTGAATTGTGTCCGGGGCAACGCGCATGCCGATTTTGATACGATTCGGTCCCATAGCCTATCCGCTACAGAGTCCACACGCAAAAACTCATGAAAAAAGCACCAAAAATAGCACCAAAAATTTAATAACTTTTTTAAAATTTAAAAATTTAAAAATCTGGTTACGTCAGGCACTGAATCGTGTCCGGGGCCACCCGCGTGCCGATTTTGGTACGATTCGGCCCCATAGTCTCGCTGTCAGCGAGGACAGCCGCGGAAGCTGTCGAAATGAGCAACTTTTAGGCCGCAACTGGTTTCAAACCCGACGGGCGGGTTTGTAACCAGTTGCGCCGTGTGAGTGGCTCCATTCAATTACATAGGTTACGACTCATCACGGACTGGTTTGTGATTTGAGTCAGTTATCAGTTTCTTTTGAGTTGCTCCGTGTGCAGACGGGCTTAGAGGCAAAATCATTAAAACATTAATTAAAAAAACTCCGGGGCCCGATTTTCAAAAAATAATAAGCCTATGTTTTAATCTGAACTATCAACTGTATCGACAAAATTTCAGCTCAATTGAAGCAATACATTTTCACTTATAAAGGAACAAACATAGACCTATTTGAAATAATCAATAAATTTCACAGTTTCAATGAAACACACTGATTTTTTAATAAAGCTCAATAATTCAAGTTCGATTTACGTAAATTGTGTATAAAATTGTACATAAATTCAAAAACATAAAGTTTATAAATAAAGTTCTGTAGTATTATACCAATAAATCTCCAGTTGATAGCCAATAAAATGTAAATATTTTTACCTTAAATGTCCCATAAAAAGCGTAGTTCCAAATGTAATTTTCTTCACTTAACCCTTAAACGTTGCTAAAAATCCTTTTTGTATTTATCAATACCTCCTCCACTTAACTCTTTAAAATATTAAATGTTTTACTGATAATAAATGAAAATGTAGTTTGATGTGTTGCTATGGTTACTTGACTATGGTTGACAAAGAAAACGGAAATATTAAATGTTTTACTGATAATAAATGAAAATATCGTTTGATGTGTTGCTATGGTTACTTGACTATGGTTGACAATGGGAAAGTTGTAAAGGTGAAGCATCAGCTCAACATTTAGGCCCCTAACTTTCTTTCTACTGATCAGATATACATAATATATAGCCTATGTCCATCTAGAATAACGTACCTTTCAAATAGGTGCAGTGGTTCCTGAGATCACACTCCACATACAAAATCCACTCTCTCTCTCTTTATATATTAGTATAGATGTGTCGCTATGGTTACTAGACTATAGTTGACAATGGAAAAGTTGTAAAGGTGAAGCATCAGCTCAACATTTTGGCCCCTAACTTTCTTTCTACTGATCAGATATACATAATATATAGCCTATGTCCATCTGGAATAATGTACCTTTCAAATAGTAAAAGAATTTTTCAAATAGGTGCAGTGATTCCGGAGATTACCCTCCACATACAAAATCCACTCTCTCTCTTTATATATTAGTATAGATGAGTCTCCTTTAGTTTGAAAGCAAGCAATAAGGAACTATTTACTTTTAAGCTATTTTTATGAATAATTTCCCACTTTCTGAGAAGAACTAATTATTTTTATTTTATAAACATATGTTTCACCTTTAGAATACCGTCCAAGTACTTCAGCTGGCCCAGGTCATCATAAGTCACATCACCCACCGG
This sequence comes from Dolomedes plantarius, assembly GCA_907164885.2. NCBI lineage: Eukaryota > Metazoa > Arthropoda > Arachnida > Araneae > Dolomedidae > Dolomedes > Dolomedes plantarius. Next base: position 94,780,699 of record OU015490.1, read on the forward strand.
GATCACCGACTCGATTTCTTCGTAGGCTTTATCCTGTATTTCTGGATGATGGCCCAATAAATAGAAGCACCACATAAGAGTAATGGATGACGTATCGAAGCCCTGAGAAAGAGAACCTGCAGGTAATAATACGGAATTTGTCCACATTATGATGTTTTGCAGTGAAGGAGAGTATTATGGGAAACTTGTATAGTCTTTGTTTGATTTGTTTTCAGACTTCTCTATAGATTTGAAATAGATTTACGAGTCGTAGAGTAGATTTTACAAGTTGCCAATTGAATTATTTAGTAATTGACGCTTTATTTAGTTTTGATTTAGTTTTGATTTAGTTTTCAAAGATATTTACAAGTCGTTTCTTTAATCCAATCATTTCTCTCCTTTATAAATAGACATAGGCGTGGTGGCCCAGTTGGCAAAAGCAGCGATCCAGTAATCTGAACGTCTCTGGTTCAATGCCGGTGGCTGGCAAATCCGCCACTGTGTGCACTAATGACGGCTGTTTCACGAAAAATCTGTCGTGGTTGCAATGTCCTCCAAGTTCTAAAAATTTACCTCTGTAGGTACGGGGCCAAGTGTACCGGTCTCGACACTTGATTCGATTCAAAATTACGGGACTGGTCCTTTAGCCAAGTTGGACAACGACCCTTGTGGTGCTATTAAAAACCAGAGCCGCACCACTCTGCCCAATATGGACTTGATCTGATATATTGTCGGTCAAGGGGCATAAGCCACAACACACACAAACATAAATAGACCTCCTCGGTGGGTCAACTTATGAAGACAGTAAGGTCCTGTTCGCATAGAATCCGTCAGCGTCAGAGTTAGAGATTCCGTTGGCGCTGATTGGTTATATGGGTAAATGATTGGTATATGATTGGTTAAAAAATTTTACGCTGACGCTGACGGATTCTATCTGAACAGGCCTTAAATAAAGCTTCAAATTTTAATCTACACTAGACGTGATACGAAAAGATAAATGTTGGTCACATCCATAACCTAATGCCACTAGATTCTAAAACAACCCAGTGGCGAAAACTCAAGTAGAGACCTAAGATACGGGATTTCTTAAGGATATTTTTAAGGAAGAAGGGTCATACGTAGGAGTTAGTTCCAGAACGTTTGTGCTGTTTGGTATCGTTCATGGTGTTTGAAAATCGAATCATGTGCAACAACACGCAATGTCTCTCTAGTGTGGTAAAATAATGCCCACGTACTGATCAATACAGAGATCAGTCTTCAATCTATTGTATTACGGTGTGTGGAATGCTAAATTTTCTATCAATGCTAGGTGTTTCCAATTTTCTGTGACATATAAAATTGCTAGGGACATACGACAACTGCAATACAACAATACATATAAAAAAATAAAAAGCATATACAAATATATAGATACATAATTAAAAATTATACAGTGGTTATCAAAATATGTAATTTAATAATTTATCAATATATATATATTAATTTTAGCATTTTTTAGTTTTTCACTAAGCTCTGCTTGTTATAGTCTTGTAGGCTTGCTTGTTATAGTCAAATTATTAAAAACCTATGAAAATATTTTGTCACAAAATTACTAAAAATCAGAAAAATTAATGAATGATATGTAGTCTTGAGATTTCTTTTCTCTGTTATACAGCATTATTCTTTCACGAGTTGTAAAAAGTTCAATTTCAGCTTAAAGTGATAGAAAAACGTTTATCGAGTAATGCACATTATACGAGATATTTTATATAATTTACATATTACTTATTTATTCTTCCTGGTTTTATTTCAACGGTTCGATGGATGTTTTCACCTAAGCTATGGACCTTTAGCACGACATACAGGTGATTATCAAAATCATAGAAAAAAAGTTGTGCGGTCGGCGGACCCCCGTCAGGAACTAAGTTCCTAACGTTATTTTTTCAACTCTAAACGTATATACACACATATATGTATATGTATATCCGTTATTGGCCACACACCGTGGGGAATTATACCATTCCACTTCTACACTGCCATCTATATCCAGAAATTTGAACGATTTTTATAATGTAATATATATGTTATATATATAAATACACATATATATATGTATGTATATATATATTGCACTATTCCCACAATGAGTGGGAATAGAAACGGCCAGCGCTTGTGCGGGGATTTGAACCAGGGACCTCTCGCTCCGTAGTCCGATACTCCGTAGTCCGATGCGATAACCATTCAGCCGCAGAGTCCTTGAGAAAAAGCTCTTATGAAGGGGGCATAACGCTTTTTCGTTACGTGACGATTCCTGCCAGTTCACTCTACTGTAAGCCGCGTAAAAGAACTTCGTTCCAAAAAACACCATTTTTGAAGAACTCTGAATAAATAAAATATATAGATATCATTGGCCTGTATAACAGCGTAAATTCGAAGGGGCTTGCCTAAGAGATAGCACCTCACGGCATCAATCAACGACCACCATGTTTGACATTTAACACAAAACAGTCGGGAAGGTATACTTCAGATATTCCCCATATGTTTATTACTCCAGTGATAGGAAACAGTGTGGAGATCGATTTTTCTAACAGGATGACACGTTGTCAATCCATTGAACTCCAGTTTTCATGTTCGTAACACTGTCTGACAAATTTACTAGTAGTAGTGTTATTTATTTGCTGCTTCTAGATTTCATCACGGCCATAAATAACAGCTTTATGCAGCTACTGTTGAATTGGTATTTGTGAAACAGGATTTTCACAACTCCTGTTCACCTCCCGTATTAAGTGATGTGCTGTAATCTTGGGTATTCGTCGTAAAAACCGCCTTTCACTCGCTTACATCCTCGTGTGAAGTTCCCACCCTCAGGGTTTAGAGGTAACATCTTTTTTATTTGTGCGTCGAATCATAATCCCTGATGTTGTGCCTCGTGATACACTGACAATTCATACCTATTTAATTAAAAAAGCACCCGAAAGCCTGGAACCAATAATCTTGTCTTTCTGCAAGCCACTCAGATTTCAGAATGTGCTCAGTAATTCAACTGCAGCTGATTCTACATCGACTTACATTTAATAGTTATTTTTGCTTGTAAATTTTTTTAAATATTGAAGAGCCCGTGATATGATGGCCCAGAGGCCAATAAACTAGCAATTTCAAAATAAATTCATCCATAGTATTAATACAGCTTGGTACATGATGCTCATACTAGTACACCTTATTCTATACCTCGTCTCAGCAGTGACGCCACTACGCTTGTGCCCTTTTTAAGGGGTGTATCCACTATTATTTATAACCCCTTGTATATATTGTATATCAAAGTGTTAATGTATACATGTCCATTGTAATTTCAATTTTAATAAATAAAGATCTAACATGAAAAGCATGCGATTTCTTGCTAGTAATAAGCTTAAATTTAATCTTTTGAAGAAAATTTTCTTTTGTCTCTAACAGGACACTGATCGAATACGTGCATTGAAGTATTATATCATCAAATATAAAGAAAAATTTGTTCACGAGTGTTTTTTATTTTCTTCTCACACGACAGGTGCTAATATTTTGATATTAGCCTTTTCTACATCGCGAATTAGTTTGTTTCTTTAAAACAAGAGCTTCAAGTAGTAAGAGAACCAGCATCCTTGCTTTCGTCCTATTTGAGCCCGAGGCCCCTACGTTGAAATTCGGGACACTAAAAACTATTCGATATGGGCGAAGACCCTTTGAAAATTATTCTTATAGTTCATTATTGAATTTAGGTCAATAAAAAGTTATAGTCTTGGCTACGACTCTTATAAAACACTGAAATTTAATGAATATCTGATCTTACCCCAATCATCATGTTGATGAGATGATCACGCACGTCGTCAACAGTAAATGTAGGATCCTTTAGATGTTGTTTAATAAGAATATCTGCTAATGACTTTCTAACTTCCTCTTCACTATCTAAATGTATTTCTTCTTCCTGAGATGCTTTTATAGATTTCTTAATTTCTTCAATTACCTAAAATAGAAAACGTACCCAAATTATCGATCAACAATATCCAGTAATTATTTTTTCCGAAGCTTTTGGGAATATATATACAGGGTGTCCATAATTAAACTTCTCTACTTTAAAGTTGCATACAGTCGAAAATATTGTTCAGAAATTTATGAAATTTTGTGTAGGATATATTGAAGGGATGGGAATTTGTTTGAGCGAATAAAAAAAACTAGCTGAAAATTTCACCACCAGAGGGCGTTTTTGAAGAATTACACATTTACGACTGGTTCATTACTTAAGATTTCACCATCTTTTTTTCCATAGATCACCCTAACACAATAACTCATACTCATTAAATTTTACAATCTTAACTAATTTTTGGACAAATTTTTACAATCGATAACTAATTTTTGGGCAAAAGATTTGAAGGAAGGAAGAAGAAATAAATATGCAAATTATTTTTTGTCGACATAGAGCAGAAGCTGTTATAATACCTAGAAACTTTCATGGAGAGTTTGTTTTCAGCGTGCTTGCTATTTCTAATAAGAATGTCATCGTTACGATTACAAGATCGAGCTTTGTTAGAAAAATTGTTTTACCAAAACGATAATTCAGCACTAGTTGCTCTACGAAAATTTCGGAGTTTGAAGGGTATACGAAAAAGTCCATTGACTGAAAATCCATTGCCCATACCTGATCTGAAAGACAGCATTTCACGACATGCTCTAAGCATTTCCACGGACGCACTGCAGTCAACTGAAGAACATGCTATCTTACGATTTCAAATGGTAGCTGAAAATGATGGCCGTCACGTTGAACATATCTTGTTGTAATAATTTTTTTAACTATAGTAAATGTTGGCTAAATGTGTAATTCATCGAAAAACCCCATCAATATGTCCTACACAAAATTTCATAACTTGCTGAACAATAGTTTCGACTGTAGAAAAGTTTAAAGTAGGGAAGTTTAATTATGGACACCCTGTATATATATATATATATATATATATATATATATATATATATATATATATATATATATATATATATATATATATATATATATATATATATATAAGTGGTACAAAAACCTGCGAAAACACTAAAATCGTAAAACAGAATCGAAAAACAGAAGTGCCTGCGCGTACAGAAACACACACCCTATCACAATACGGATACATTTAGTTAAAATAAATAAGAAGAATTATACTAATGGAGCGATGCACACAAATGGCCAGACGGGGGTTGTGACCCCTCTTCCCTGGTTGAACATGTTTTCTTGCCAAGGCGAACACTCCCAGTGGACCAGAGCATCGCGAGACCGAAGACTCGATAAAAGAGATCATCTAAATCATTTGTACAAAAAGAGCTGAATAAAAGAGTAAATTTTATATGTCTAAATAAAACTAAAAAATATATTTAAAAATTTTAAAATACAAGACCAAATAACAATACATCAAGAACAACCGAGCCACTTTTCATGTACACAAATCCGCGAAATCGGTTACGCCCATAAATCCGTATACAGTCACTCACGCAGTTAACTCTATGTTTTTAAGGAACTCATCCCTAGTAATATTTAAAAATCTACACACATTTTTCATTACGAAAAAGTACGGATAGTGATAATTTAATGATGACTTTATGTACTCGAAGATATATTTTTTTATGTCATTATCACTGTATAAATTTTCACATCGTGTTATGTGGTTGAAAATGACATTTCGAAATACCGATTTATGTATTGCAGACCGCCAATCTGTCAATCTGTTAATTTTGATGTTATATTTTGTGCTTTTGTCGTATATTCTATATTTTATCATGTCATTGTTTCCACGCCTTAGATTTATGTCTAAGTAATCTATACTATCATCCGTATTTTTTTATGTTTCTGTCAACTCTAAGTATTCCGGGTAAAAGTCGAACTTAATAACAGATCCGCCATTTCGGAATAATATTAGGACATCGTCTAAGTATCGGAGGTATATCATATCGTTGTTAAGGTCTATTCCGCTCTCGTATGTATGCAAAAAAATGTCAGCAAGTGCGGAAGAGCAGGCTCCCCCCATTGGTTTACCTCTCTTTTGTTTGTATAAATTTAGTCCATCACTTACATAAGTCTCCTTTAGCACGATTTGCAATGATGTCAAATATTTTGCCCGTGTTATGTATTCATTGAGGTCATCTTGCATGATGCATATTAGGTCTTCAATGTCAATAGAATTGCATAAATCGGTAAAATCATAAGATTTGATGTTATTCACGTCACTAAGCCCCTCCAAACGGCTACAAACATCCGCGAACCTACAGGATCTGAAGAGTATGCCAGAGCCCTAGCCATTCGGATATCACCCAGTGGCAATCACAAGGATTCAAACTACGAGCTCGTTGTGGAACTAGTAATGCTTAAAGCATTCTGAGTTGTAGGTTATAAAACTACATTTCTTGCATTCCCGCGTGGACTACTTCACTGAAATTTGGGGACATCAGCTAGGAGCACGGTTAAAGATTCGATCAGGATATCAGAGATATGGAACGGTGATATCGAAGTCGCAGGAATGTAAAAATGATAGCAGACTACTGCTGGATGGTGTTGCGGAATTCTGTGGAGACCCCTCACATTCGGAAACGCACCTGTTCTCAACATAAATAAAAGGTATTACATAAGAGTAATCACGAATAACTTCTATGCATTTATTTTTATTGAATTGGTTCGTATATATTTCAATTCAAATTTCATGAAATTAGTATTGAAATTTACAATAAATGTTTTACTTTTTGTTTACCTTTTTAGTCTACCGCAACCTTAATCACAATACTGTATAGTCCTTAATTGCTTCAAATTTCTGCGTCATGGAACAAAATGAGTAAAGGCCCCATCACATAGAATCCGTCGGAGTCGTGTATTAAAGATTCTGTTGGCGCTGAGAAGAGAACCTGTTTACAACGAATTAAAAACAACGCCGTCAGCCAATCAGGTGCGCTCTAAAATCAGATGCTGCCTTGGGAATGCATTATGCAATGTATTCCGAAGGATCTTTCATAAACATTTGGTAATGCATATTAAAAAAACACTTGTTTTTCTTCTTAGTAATATTTATTCGTATTGTTTTAACGTTCCTAATTTCGTTATTGAAGTTCATGTAGAGTTTATAGTCGATTAGAGTTTATTGCACAAAGAGCTGAACGATCTAATTAGTGTGATTTTTTATCAGGACATTATACAATGTTTTCCCAAGGATCTTTCATAAACATTTTGTAAAGCATATTGAAAAAACACCTGTTTTTCTTCTTAGTAATATTTATTCGTATTGTTTTAACGTTCCTAATTTCGTTATTGGAGTTCATTTAGAGTTTATAGTCGATTAGAGTTTATTGCACAAAGAGCTGAACAATCTAATTAGTGTGATTTTTTTATCAGGACATTATACAATGTTTTCCCAAGGATCTTTCATAAACATTTTGTAATGCATATTGAAAAAACATCTGTTTTTTCCTCTTAGTAATATTTATTCGTATATTGTCTTAACGGTCCTAATTTCGAAATACTTACTTCGCACGTAAAATTACGAATTTCATCAATTGTTTCAATGTACTTTCTTCCACATTGAAAAAGTTGTAGTAGAAAATTCCATCGTAACCAGGGAAATGGTAATCTGTAAACACAGAATTCCGTCGCTCTGAAAAAACCAAATGGCAGAAACAGTCAAAAATTAGATATCATTGCACAATATTACATTAAAAACTAATCATTCTTCTAAGTTAAGGAATAATAAAAACTGTTAATAATAGAAAATAACAATTAAAAGTCATTGAAAAAGGTGATTGAAAAAGGACATTGAAATAAGTCATTGAAAAACATGTCCGTGATTGCAATGTGAAATAAAGAACCATATAACTCATGATGTTTTTTTTTCACCAAAAGATAAAGAAACCAATTAAGTTCGGACATTATCTTGTAGGTTTCGATATGAGCACCCCTAGTCCTTCGGCACACATCTAGGCGATAGTCGATCTCCATACAGGTACGCTCGATCATAGGAGTCACAATCGCTATTGCAGAAGTGATTTTGTCCGATAAATGGCGTAGTCTCGGATATTCTCAGAGCACACAATGTTTTTCAGGTAACCCCATATAAAAAGGTCTATGGGGGCAAATCGGGGCTTCTTGGTGGCTAAAAATTGGACCATTCCTTCCTATCCAACTTCAAAACTTATGTAGGTGTAAGACCGACGTCTCAGCGTCGGCGCATGCCCTCAGCGCAGTCACGGTTACTATGAAGTGGAAAAACGAAACTCCCAGAGTTAACCTTTTTCTTACGGGGTTGGATAGCATGTATCCCAAGAATTCGGGACCAACAATGAATAGATGTATATATGCATATATTCGAGTATATACAAAGTCTGACAATAAAGTTCGGGGAATAGTCCTGTAACATTAACGTAGATGAAATATTAACAAATTTACCTTACTTTCCTACGAAATAGTCACCTCCCATAACTATGCATCGCTGACATCTGCTATACATGTTCTGGAAACTTTGCAAGAAGTCTTCTTTTGGGATGGAGTTCAAAAGCCTCGTCACGTTTCGTTGGATGTCAGGAATATCGTCAAATCTCTTTCCTTTCAAAGCGAGTTTGAGTTGTGGGAATAGGAAGAAGTCTGGAGTATTGAGATCTGGCGAGTATGATGGATGTTCCATTTGCACCACCCCTTTATTGCCAGGAACTGTTTGACGATATTGGTTGTGCGAGGGCGAGCATTGTCGTGAAAAAAAACCATGAACCTTGTGCGTACTGGGGTCGTACCCTGCCTAGACGTTTCATGAAACGGGTCAAAATTTCAATGTACCCTTCAGCATTCATCGTCGTTCCCATAAGTAGAAATTCCTTGTGGATAATGCCTTGACTATCTAAAAACGTGATGACCGTCGTTTTGATGCGTGATTTTTCTGCTCTGACCTTTTTCCGACGAGGTGATGCAGGAGAACGCCATTCCATGCTTTTCCGTTTCGTTTCAGGGTCGTACCTGAGACACCAGGATTCATCCTAAGTTACAATACAGTTTAAGAAGTTTAGTGTCGCATCTGCCGTTTCGACAAACTCCTGTGAAGCCTCTAAACGTGCCTGCTTGTGATCGTCATCCCAGTTATGTGGCACAAGACGACAACACGTTTTTCTCATCCCTAAATTCTGGGTAATGATTTTTCGCACGGAACAAACACACTAAACAAGCACTTTGTAAAACAAGTCTTACATGGAGCACAAACGACGCTCAACTGAACAACGGTGGGAGCAGATGGTCAACACCTACCTCTACGCAGGTGCAGCGTTTTGTTTCGCCAGTGTTGCCAGATCCACCGTTCTGACTTCATTCACCGAACTTTATTGTCAGAGGTTGTATATACATACATACATACATACATACATTCATACATACAGATATACATATATATATACATACATAAATATATACATATACATATATATATACATATATAAATATATATATACATATATATATATATATATATATATATATATATATATATATATATATGTGTGTATATACATATATATATATATGTATATATACATATATATATATATATATACATATATATATATATAATATACATACATATATATATATATATATATATATATATATATATATATATATATATATATATATATATATATATATATATATATATATATATATATATACATGCATATATATATATATATATAACCCTTTTACTGACCGTTCTTACAAAGGGGGTATAAAATTTCCCACTCTAAAGAGGGAATTGAAAAAATGGGTCCCGTAAGCTAAAGGTTAACATACCAGCGGCTGCTAAGCGTAATCCGATAGGTTAATTGTTGTCCCGTGTGTGCCCAACTTAAATCACGGACACCTTTTTCGATGACCTGTTACTGTATTAGTCAAGAATTTCTTTATATGCGTAACTAGCTGAAAATCCGCACTTCGCTACGGAGTACATTCAAATTTAATACAATGGTCAATGTATGCAACTAATGCCTATATATATATATATATATATATATATATATATATATATATATATATATATATATATATATATATATATGTATATATATATATATATATATATATTTATTTATTTATTTATTTATTTATTTATAATAAATACGACGATCAATGTATACAATTGATGTAAATAAAAAACTAAAAAAATATTTATAAAAAAATAGGAACGGGTATTTTTATAGTCAAAATAATGTAGAAGAAAATATTCAAATTAAATCTAATAGAATACTAAGGAATATAGTACAGTTAAAATAGTACAGTTTGAGGAATATATCTTTTACTGTATTTTATATTTTTTTGGATAATGTCTAATCGTCTGCCGCGTTAGCAAGAAAAAAAAATTTTTTTTGTCTATTTAGCTGTTATGCACGTTACGATAAATTTATTTAAAGTACCAGAAAAAGAAATCACATGATCAGCGTTTAATAAATTAAATTCTGAAGTTTAATCTTTAAAAATTCATCAAAAATCAGAAAATGGAGGTAAAGATTCCAAAAAGATTTCATTTTAAAGGAATTTTCATGATCTTTTTCGTGATATAAATTTTACAACACCCAAATTATTATTTTAAATGCACACTTGAAAAAAGTTACAAAAACAGCTTAAAATTTAATTTAAAAAAATCTAAGAAGAATTTTTTTTAAATGTTTCTTAGTGCACCCCTACACTATAAGTAGAATCGCCATGCAAAATTTCAGCCCTTTAGGCTCCGTTTTGGTCTGTGCGTTGTATGACAGTGAGTCAGTCAGTCAGTGAGTCAGTTACGGAACTGTTTTATATGTATAGATAATATTCATTTTAAGACTTATTTGAAGAGAGAAAAAAATCAGAAAATGCTTCTGAATAAAAGTAATTAAAAATTACCTTCTAGACCTCTCATAGGAGAAAATCCTGCTTTACGCAAATTAAGTCGAAAAGACGTAACAAAATCTTTTTCTTAAAATAAGTGACTGTTTATATGTTAGGCCTTCAGTTATTAAAGGCATGCATGGCAAAATTGGTTAGCAGTTTTCCAAATTTATCATCCAGGGATCAAAAACGCTAATTATCAAACCGTTATTGTGGTTTTTGCTTATTCCCCCTGGCTGGAATGTATTCAAGACCAGGTCCATATTGACTTGAGGGCTGTGGGGTGAGGCTCCGGTCACCACAATGGTCGGAGTTCGACTTAGCCAGGTGCCACCTCAATTTTGACCGATCATCCCCATGGGAGACATATGAGTGAATCGTATCTTCCCCACCCACTGACCTCAAAGAAGGACTTCCCGGTGTACGGATTTAACGTGCCCATATCCGGCATAGCACCCTCAGTACCTAAAGCCAACACGCTACAACTAGGCTACCTCTGGCCTTATCAGATCGTGCACCGAAATGTCGATTATTGGCCTAGTGCTTTCATAAAGGTTTAGGTACCACCACATTTTTAAGAATTTGGTGTTCCACACTGAAAGTTTTTTTTTTTTTTTTTTTAGAAAACACCGGTCTTAGAGAATTTTTTTTTTTACTTAAGATTATTCGAATAATGTTTTATGGTCTACGTCACGTTGTCATTTCCATCCCAAATAAATTGTGATAGGAGAAATTATATTATTAGTAGGATATGACTTCTGCTGAACTTTGTGTTATTTATTGAGAGATTTTGAACACGAGTTCAACGATATAATCGAAAATATTCGGGTCCATTATTTTATTCCTACTTTATTACATTTATTAGTAATCGCATTATAATCACATTTATATTTTAAAAAGTTAACATTTTATGCAAAAATTTACATTTAAAACTTTTCGATTGTTTGTTTTAATATATGTTTCATTGTTATCTGGAATCTACAAATAAAGTTAAATTTTCAGCAACATACTTTTTTTGATAAAAATTACTGCTCAATATGAATTCCAGCTGTAACCTAGTTAAGAAGGTAAAGTTACCATAACAGTAGTTTATGTTTTAATTTAAAGCAATGGGTGGCATTTTATCTAGCAGCTTCTACACAAATGTATAGGTTTTTTATTGCAAATCTTACCGTAACTACGATGTTAAGTTATCGTCTTTCAGAACTTCGGTAATCAGCTTCAGCGTTTACGTAACGCTCATTTCCTAAACATCGGAACTTCGTACCCGTGCGTATACTTCACTTTCACTTCACTCATGTTCTTTATACTGTTCCGTAATCTTTGTTATTTTAAGTTAACCGGTCATTGTATTGTATGATGTCATTCATGATCGGATTAATTGGGATTGTTTCCCGTGTTTACATCACTCTTTTACATTTGCATTTTTCCATTAAAGTATTTTTCAGGAAGAAGACACCCCACCTAATGTAAAACATTTTTGTTATTTATACTTCCTGGCAGGAGCAGTTGTATGTGCTTGGGTATGCAGTGTTTGCTGTTGCAAGTGCAGCCGCAGGTGCGGTTGCTGTTGTAAGATGTTCAGTTGTTTTTATTTTACAATAATGTTTTATCTTATTATTTTTTGCAATAAACCGTAGAATACTTTTTAAAATTCAGCCTGCTTATTAATGGATTTTTAATGGTGTAAACGTACCGCACTCTGTATTCGGAAGTTATTTCCGAGATAATATTTTTAAGTAAATCTCAGTTTATGCATACATGTCAATGTTTTTCCTGAACTCTCCGGTCCTCGATCCACCGGTATTTCTAATAAATTAGTGTTCACTTTTCATTGCATTTTATAGTCTTCATTAATAATCGCATAAAGTAATTTTAAAAATTTAACTATTTATATATAAACACTTATATTTAAAAACTGATTGATGTGATATCTGCTTCACTACTATGTAGAACCTTGAATTAATCTTAGGTGTTCTTCAACGTACATTATTGTCCAAGACAATAATTACTGCTAATGAGCATTTAAGCAACTGGACGAGAGTGTGCGACAAATCTGGCTTATCCATCCTGCACCATTTAAGTCGTCTCTCTGTCAACCATGATATTCATTTGCAGTGTGTCCCCTCTTATGTGGGACTATTTGGCAATGAGATGGCTAGCACCCCAGCAAAGGAGGGTACTGCTGAACTTTTACAAACTTTTTCGCCTCTTGCTTAACTGGAGAGTTATTCTGTAAGAAATCTTTCATCCTTAAACTTGGAGACTATCCTTAAACTTGAAATACTTGGAGATCTACCCCGGTCCGTGACTGGTACTTTAGAGTCTGCGCTGGTATAGTTCTTATCTCCAAGGATGGTAGACCTGAGCAGACTGCAATCTCCAGGTTTGCCAGTGGCCCCTTCAGGTGCCTAAAATTTGATCGACAAAACAAAACTTTTCCCACTTGAAAAAAGTGTAATAATGAACTAGCCACTCCTGGCCACATCCTATCTTGCTTAAAATTATCTAGGGATCACTTTATTTCCAATCCACGCCTATTAATAAACCTCCTGAGGATTTATGGCCTCATGGACCTGGTCTAGCGCCGCTAGACCAGTAGAGATTACAAACAACCACCACCACTTCTAATGCAAAATTTGAATGAACCTGGTCTAGCCGCTAGACCAGTAGAGATTAGAAACAACAACAACCACTTCTAATGCAAAATTGGAATGACCTGGTCTAGCGCCGCTAGACCAGTAGAGATTGGAAACAACAGCAATAACTTCTAATGCAAAATTTGAATGAACCTGGTCTAGCTGCTAGACCAGTAGAGATTTAGAAACAACAACAACCACTTCTAATGAAAAATTTGAATGAACCTGCTCAAACAGGGAGTGGAAATTTGTAGAGCAACTTTTATCTTAATTTACTTTCTTTTAATTAAGTAAGTCTCAGATTATACATACAAGTCAATGTTTTTCCTGAAATCTTGGGCCTTCGATCCACAATTTATTTCGTTCAGGTCTAAATGTAATACAGATTCTGCAAAATAAAATAAAAGTAAAAAAGAAGTAAGAATGTACATTAAACTAAAAAAAATAAGATAAACACAATGTGGTAGAGTTTACAAAACTTATGTCTAAAACGTATTCTGTGTGTATATATATATATATATATATATATATATATATATATATATATATACACTCATGGACAAAAAAATTAGCGCACCAAGAAATAATTGCGGTATCGTAACGAAACTTGCAATGAAGGTACATGTCGGGGAGATATGCAAATGATTAAAAATGCAGCGTGATTGCGCATTACGTACAGCCGGTAGA
>OU015490.1:94802385-94867385 GCA_907164885.2 Dolomedes plantarius
CGGTGCGTTGAGTCCTAAGTGCTTGATTTCTGTTTATTTTTGTCTACATTCTTCCTGCTAATAATCATCTTGCTTTGCTTACTTTGTCGAATTATTTAATTTTAGTTATGCTAGTAGTATTAACAAAGAGTTGGTTTCTCAAGAGGTCCAGCCTCTTTGTTCTGCCCAAAAGTGTCCTCCCCCAGCATCCTGGCAAGTAGAAATTTGAATAGTTATTTGTTATAGTCTTGGAGAGTGAGATCGTAGCTTTGGAGTTTTACGTTTAGGAATCATACCATAAAGGGATAAAATACAATGGTATAGCCTTCAAGAAGAAATTTTAAGGGAAAGTCTTAATAGTAAGGTAAGAAAGTGTAGAGGCAATTTTCAAAAATTTTACGCCAGGATGATTCTGAAATAAACGCACAACAAGCAGTCGGTGAAAATTATATTCATGAGTGCTGTCCACCGACAAGATTCATTCAAATCCAACCTGGATGAGCTACCAACGTGCTCCAGGTAATTAAAAATTAAATGAATGTTTTAGAAAATACACTATATCGACAACAGTCACCAAAAATTCCAGAATAGAAACAAAAATTGCATCAATTGGGGCTCAATAGTATCGTGCTGGTGCACGTAAAGATTGCATTCAAGTTTGTCAGGCAAGCTTTCGACGAGGTTCTGAAAAGGCAGCAGTAGGAATAAATAGCCATTCTGTCAGTAATGCTACCACTTACTTTTTCTTTCTAGTTTGTTTATGATTACCACAACAATATACTTACTTAGTTTCAAATCATTTTTTCACAGTTTTCCCGTTTTGGAGAGCTGCATTATCTCCCAGTTACCCATGGCGTTTATCTCCTCACTATAGCCAGAGAGTTGGTCTGGCATAATTTTCAAGAATTGCAAAGTAGATCCCCTATAAACACTTTTGTCCCCCACGTGACATGGCTCAGTTCACATAAAACATCCCCAAACAAAACCCCTTCCATCTCAAACTTGCAGGTCGGAAATCTACTCTCCGGTTAATTCCGTTTCTGTAACTGTTATGGTACCAAATCTGTTATGGCCATCAATCTCGCGTATCTGCATTTGTTCATCCATAGGAAACCTCATTGCTCCAGTGTCAGAATACAAGTCCAGTGTACCATATATATAGACGATCAACATTCAAAGCTAAGTTGCAACGTAGTATGCACAGAATCCCCAGCAGTTTTATTTATCACCGTGCTTCGATGTTGAGATGTAATGTATCCAGTAGAAGAATGTATCTCATTACATCGATGCACCAAATTACCCATATAATATCATTCTTTTTTTAGGGGGAAGGGGGTGTATCTGCCTAAACATTTTGATAGTTCAGGAACACCAATCTTCTTTCATCGTTGCATAGGAAAATATTGATTTTGGTGTGTTTAAACGCTCTGCTGTAAGTAAATCAAAGAGTATCATTAAAGTTGTAGTTTTTGGTGTACAACATTTGTGGTTATTTTACAAGGCATATAAACAAATAATATCACCACTCCTATTCATACTTTTTAAATATCGCTTCTTTCACGTTTTGACATTTCCAATCAAACTCACTCTGCAATACAATTGGACAGCAACTTTTGCCATATATGTGGAATAGTTCGGTGGTTAGCTGGGTATCAGCACGTAGTATATATTGTAAATAGCGTTTAATAATGTTCATTATTATTGTTTATTATTATTAATTTGTTACTAGGGTTATCGTTAAATTTGAATATTGTTCCGTTTTCCTGGGTTAGATAGGATTGAATAAAATCTCCGTAAGTGCACACAAAATAAAATTTATTATTCTGTAAATTCTTCAGGCGCATACACAAATTCAACAGAAAACACGT
Organism: Dolomedes plantarius; assembly: GCA_907164885.2. Classification (NCBI taxonomy): domain Eukaryota; kingdom Metazoa; phylum Arthropoda; class Arachnida; order Araneae; family Dolomedidae; genus Dolomedes; species Dolomedes plantarius. Next base: position 94,804,233 of record OU015490.1, read on the forward strand.
AACAACTGTCTTCTATACAGAAGAAAACTCTAAAAATGCAAGTCAGGATAACAGAATCCTCAATACAATACACACTTAACGTACTTTCAATACTACATTCAATTCTCAGCAGAAAAGAACACTTAAGATCGAAGAGACGGGAATATTGAGGGAAAAAAAGGGACAGTGCGTTGCAATGCCAATGTCAGGTATATTTATAGACTTCCAAAGCACCCCTATCGGTCGGCCAATTAGATATCACTAGAAGATTCTGGAAAGGTCAGGAAGGTTGGCGACCATTTGGCGTCATATCGCCAAATTTGGCGGCCAAAATAAGTCACCAAACCCATCTCCAAATTGGCAATAGCTGTCAAATTTGGTAAAATTACCATAGACCCGTAAAATTCTTAATAATATTGTTATTTGTTATGCGTACTATGATCTGTACCAGAGTTATGTTTATATATGAAGTATGTATACTTGTTATGTAGCATTTTGTTGTTCCATTGTGATATTTGAATTGAATGTTATTATTAGTGTTTATTTCTTTGCAAGTTGTACAGTTTCTCTTTATTTAGTAGCCCAGATAGGTTCTACGATTGTGTTATTGGGTACTAAAACGTTGTACTTTTATATACTAGTGTTTTTCCCGTTTTATTTATGTAAACTACCTGTTTAAATAAAATGGTGAAGGTGAAGTGGCGATATTTCGTGGTATAGTGGTTGCCCAATATTAGACTTTTGGGGGAAAATTTTTGAATTTCAGAGCGCAGGGTCCTGTTGGCCTCGAGGGGGATTGGCAGGATTGCTGTCGCTCAATTGGTTATCAGTATGAACCTGCCGTATAACCTTCAGATCAGGAAGGTGTAAATTTTGAATCACTCTGTAAAACGGAGAAGGAAGAGGTTTGCTATCACATCATCTAGACGACACTAGGCAACTGTCAAGCATAACACATATAAACATACTAGCTGAATACCCATGCTCCTCTACGGAGTACATTTTAGGATAATTACAATGAAAAAACAATGCAATTGCTTTTTAGAGGATTTCCTCAGAAACAATATTTTTTTTGTTTCTTCATCGGATGGAACTCGTATTACCAGGCTCGTCCACGAACTTACGCGTGAGCAAGCTACGTGAAACTGACCGTGGGAGAAACATTTTTCTCTTAAATCTACACCAGAGCATTTTAAAGTTTGGCCTTGAGACATATTTATCGTCATGGCGAAGCATACTATGAGAGGAAATTGCAGTTTTTTATATAGGTTTAATTTAATATCCATAAAACATACTAATTTGAATTAAATTCTTAAAAAGCTTCCATCTCAATTAGTCTAGTTGTTAAATTTTATCTTTGACCGTATTTTAATATTTTTCGTCAATTTATTTCGTTGCCATGCACGTGACGCAAAATTAATTTAAAGTATCACAAAAAGAAAAGAAATCTCGTAATCAGCATTTAATAAATTAAATTCTAAAAATTAATCTTTAAAAATTCACTAAAAATCAGAAAATGTAGGTAAAGATTCGAAAAAGATTTCATTTTAAAGGAATTTTTATGATCTTTCTCGTAACATAAATTCTATAACCCTCAAATTATTTGAAATGCAAACTTTAAAAAATGTTACAAAAACAGCTTAAAATTTCAATTAAAAAATCTGAGAAGAATTTTTTTCAAAAATATTTCTTTGTGCACCCCTACATTATAAGAAGAATTGCCATGCAAAATTTTAGCCCTTTAGGCACAGCGGTTTGATCTGTCCGTTATCTGTCAGTCTGTCAGTCAGTCACGGAACTCTTTTTTATAGCGAGATGATTCTGACGGATGTATGATGATTATTGTCACTATAGTACACCTAGCTCATCCGTTTAATAGAACAATTATCTATAAGGACTTGGTATTGAACAGAATTAAAACCCTTTTCAAATTTTCATGAACACAATTTACCATTTCGCTGTGAATTTTAAATTTCGTTATATAATCGCTAGAATTGAGACATTTTATTAAAAAAAACCACGTAAAAACGAACTTGAAGGTTTCAGAGCTGAGTAAGTCATGAAATGAAAGGGCATCAGTGTTTAAATAAATTGTAATAAAATCTACACCTTCCCAGATCGAAGAGACGGGAATATTGAGGGATAAAAAAGGAACAGTGCCGCAGTTCGAAAAACTAAACAAAACACCTAAGATGCAGGTCAGATTTAGTGAGCATGGTAGCTAAAGTCAGATACCTCACGCTGCAATCGACAACAAATTGATACACTTTAGTACACCCATAACACGCTTTACGGCCTAGATACGTTCCGGAAAAGTTGGCCGTAAAGCGAAAAGCCGTATAAAAATCAATTAATTTGATACAAACCCTTACAAATTTAATTGGATCTGTTCCAATTTTTTATAAAAAATATAGTTTTTAGTTCAGAAAGCATTTTATTCTTTTTATTTCCTATTAAAATTCTTACATAAACATAAAAGAGCAAAACAATGTAATAATAAACAGAAATTAAAAAACTAAACATATAAATCAAAAACAAAAGAAATCATATGCACATATGTATACATATATTAAAAAACATAAGATAAAATGTTTAAAAACTATTTTTATCTGATGGCGAACATTAACATGAAGAATCACTAAGCTATAATATGTTGCCATCATCACTTTCCGTTGTTGTGGCCGTATAACGAAATATTGTGGGCCGTAAATCGAAAAAGTGTCATAATTAAAAAAGGCCGTTATAGCGAAATGCCGTATACAGAGCGGCCGAATAGCGAGGTATAGGTGTATACGTTTTACGCCTACATTTATACAGCAATATTTGTTCAGTGATACTCAAGCGATTATTTTTCGTATATTTCTACATTTTACCTATTTCGTATAATTCTCAATTTATTGAAAAATGAATAAAGTATATTTTATTTAATTTTTTTTCTAATGCGGAGGCACTCATTGTGAGACATTCGCCCTTCACCATCGCGAAGTATTGCTGGCTACTTTATCATGGGAGCACAATTTAGAAGAGCCAGCATTGCTCCCAAAGAAGGGACAATACGGAAAAAACCAAGCCTTGTTTGGGATTGGAACCCAAGTCCCAGTACATAAACCACTATACCAGGTGTGCGGCAAAAACTATAATATTGAAACAATAAACTTTAAAACTTTTAAATTTCTGAACAACCTGGATTAATCTCTCCTTACCTGCTTTTCTTTATAAATTTTATTTTTATTTTTTTCTTTTCGAATGAACGCTTACTTGGCTTCCTTATGTTAACTCTATTCCTTTCCTTTTTCCTTTTCCCTCTTCGTGTTTTGTACTTTTGTTTACGTACAAATCCTGGTACGCTGCTATCGTGTTGGGCTTGTCTTCAGCCAGTCACGGGTTCGAGTCTCGATTGTGTCAAGGGACAACATGGAAAAAAAAGCAAGCCTTATTCGGAAGTGGGTCCCAGTACGTGAAACACTATACCAGGTGGGCGGCAAGAACTATAATATTGAAACAATAAACTTTTAAACTTTTAAATTTTTGAACAACCTGGATTAATCTCTCCTTATCTGCTTTTCTTTATAAATTTTATTTTTATTTTTTTCTTTTCGAATGAACGCTTACTTGAATTCCTTATGTTAACTCTATTCCTTTCCTTTTTCCTTTTCCTTCTTCGTGTTTTGTGCTTTTGTTTACGTAAAAATCCAGGTACGCTGCTATCGTGTTGGGCTTGTGTTCAACCTGTCACGGGTTCGAGTCCCGTCTGTGTCAAATTATAAACCAGAAATATATATGAATTTTAAAAATATAAATAAAAATTTTAAAATTATTTTTAAAATTTTTAACCAAAAAATAGATGTGTTTCTTTTTAAATGTATCATGGTTTTTCTGTTTGTGTACCACTAGTGTACTCGTCCTATCTTTCCCTCCATCTTTCCCCTTTCCCTATCACCAAACTTTCTACTATTTTATTTAGTGTATTCGTGAAATTTTTATTTATAAGTTTTAAATTTTTTCGAGCACTCTTATTCAATATGTATCGAATGTAATACTGGAGGTTCGGCATCACACCCAGGTACTCCGAGAAGAAGTCCCCGCTGGGGAGGCATAGAATGAAAATAAAATTCAGGCTATGTTACTCAGTCTAGAAAGCTGTTGCCTGGAGAACATTCAATTCATAGGGAAAATGATATATATTGTGAAAATATTCATAATGTTCCTCATTATCATAGATTGAAATCGACTTTGAGGAAGAAAGCTTATCCCCTGATATATTCAAATACCAAATATTGTGTTTCAAAATTTGTGTTCAAATATGTGTTTCAAAGGGAGGTTTGGTTTAGAATGCTACGATCAACTTTTTGCTACACGAGGGCTAATTAGAACGGTACCTACAGTTTGAAGCCGATGCCGAACGACTACAAACATTCGTGCCAACAGTTAGACTCGAAACCACAGGATCTGAACCGAATGCCAGCCGGAACACCTCAGGCCCTAATTTTCCATTAGGCCCGGTAGGCCCGGGCCTAGGGGCCCCCCAAAATTTTTATTTAAAAAAATATATTCGCAATTCATTTTTTTTTAATTTTACCTTTTTTAATAGAAATATTTTATATATCCTTTCAAATTTGATTGATTCATCATATGTATAGTTATATGTATAGTCCATCATATGAATGTTATAGTGTATATAAGGGATTAATAAGTTTTTCTGGTTGCATTCTATTGGTGCTTTAATGATGAAGTTAATATGTTGTATTGCTTTTAGTTATTTGATAATGTTCTAGGCTTCTACGCTTCAAATAGCCAATTCTTGGTAAAATACTACCTTCACAATGATTCATGATTATTTTTTTGTGTGCATCAATTTTGGAAATTTTGCGCCCACATCAGTGTTAGGGGGCCCCCATCCCGAGTTATGCCTATAGTCAAGAATTTTCTAAATCGGGCCCTGCATCACCTGGCGGAAATATTCAAAGGGCAATAGATTTTTTTTTTTATTTTATCACTTATATAGAAAGCCTGATTCACGAACAAAATTATAAAACAGGAAAAAATAAATAAAACGCAAATGATTGGCGTAAAGTCCAGCGAAACAAAATTTAAACAATGTTTAATAAAATAAAATCAGAATCTTCTTGCATGTTATTTTGTATATGGGTTCTATCGGTATCTCATTGTCTTCTAAGATTAAAAAAAAATGCTTTTTGCAATTTCTTTTATTTGCGATAGCTTAGTCAGTTACAGTTTACTAAACAAAGAAATTTATTTAAATTCAAATGGCATAAAACAAAAAGAATTGCAAAGGCGAAAAAAATATTCAACAGCTGAGACTTTTATAAGTTACATTAATAGAAAATTTAGTTTTTGTTTTCTTAAATGTAATATATGTGGTAACCAATTACACTCGAATATAATTCCGACCCTGATGCAAGTTCTACACAATGCGTCCGATATTGGCTTTATGACTTAGTGACACTGATATATTCCTTTCCTCTGAAATTAAACATCCTTAGAATGAACACGTAACATATAATCATTAATTTAAATCCATTTGTTAACAGATAAAATGTTCCATGGCTAGCTAGTCTATTAAGACTCCTTTAATAATTATCTATTAAGACTCTTTTAATAATTAAAGCGTTCATATTCGCAAGAGAATTCTCTTCTGATTATTTTTCTGAAAAAAAAATTTCTGTCGTAAAAGCAAATTTCCTCGATTTTTCCTTAGGAAGAGATACCATAGCAAAGCTGTACACAGTGGCAAGATAGTTGCCTAAACTTTTGAAAAAAAAATGAAAGATTAAATGATACTTAAAGCATTCCATATTTATTACCTTAGTAAATTCGTCACTGTAAATAAGAAGGTGTGGTCGGCCGAACCACAACACACATATTCCTTCATCTTGAAATCTTTTACATTCATTCCTTACTTCTTGAAATATCACTAAAAAAAGTATGATTTAAAATTAATTTAATATTGGATTTAACACAAACAAGGCATAAATTAGCATTAATTATGATTTAAAAAAAGAAATGTAATAGTGTTGTTGTTGTTTCTAATGCCCCCTGACTGGAAATTCCAGAGCCAGGTCCAAATAGGCTTCGAGCAGAAAACTTAACATGAGCTCAACATGAAAGGTGATGTTCGACTTCATCTTTACCACGCCCTCGGGAGTCAACATTGCTAATGCTGCAAGGAAGTATGAATACTACTGTAGGGATGGGATATTGATATCGATATTATCAAAATATCTATTTTTTCTCTTCAATATTATATATTATAATATCGATATTTCATTTCTGATAATATCGTAATATCGCTATTGTATTCCCGATATTATCGATTACATATTTTCAAAAGAATTTAATTGAAATAGTTATAAGTTATAAAAATTTGGGTTGAAAAATCTCAAAACCAAAGAGAAAAAATAAATGAGTGATACAAATAATTTCTAATACATACAAAGCAATTTTTAATACAAGCAACCAAAAAATGTGTGAAAAAATCAAAAATTGTTCAATGTATGAAAAGAATTCTAGAAAGAACAAAAAATGAATAAACGTTTTGCATTTTGCACTTTTCTCATCAATACGAGAGAAATTACTCCACCATTTCGATTTTGGAGGCATTATTGAACTTATTTTATTAATTATTGAAAAACAAACTGAAATTTATGAAAAACACGCTAAAACACAACTGCAGAACTTTACTACAAAGAAAAGAATAAAAGAAAGAATACCAACAAAAGAATTGAGGCTACCGGTTATCTCCAATATCTCCTTCCAATTTGTTTACATATACTCAGTGTTGCCATTGATTCACCCAAACTAGGGTTTCTTTCTCTAAATAGAAACTTTTAATTTGATAAAATATTGTTCATTGAAATATTTTTCATTATTAAAAAAATTACGATCATTTTTTTAATCGTACTGTATTACCATATAGTATATATTATTTTATCATACAATCATTCCTCCGAATACGATTGACTGCATATTGAAAGGAAAATGTGTTATCGATATTTCGAAATATTGTTTATACACTCATGTCCATAAATTAGGGATAATGCCAGCTCCAGCAAAAAAAAGTTCAGAAACAAAACAAACGTGACTTATTCATAAAGCTCATTTATTAAATAAAAGATAAAAAACAAAAAAGATGGTGTATGTATGATACCATTCATAAAAACTACGATTTTTGCTCCCTGGAGCAATTGTAAAAAATATCTCCTTTACAAAAACTTAATATTACATGGTTGGTATGATGGTTAATACACTGTATGTCTCCCATACGATGAAATACAGTCCTTACAACGCCTAGGCATGCTGAGTATGAAATTATCGAACTGATCTTGGAGAAGATTACTCCACTCAGCAAGCAATGCTCTCCCAAGTTCCGGTACATATGTAGGAGGTGGTTGACGGGCTGCAACTCGTCGTCCAAGCTTGTCCCACACATGCTCTATCGGATTCAAATCAGGTGAGAATGCTGTCCATTCCATACGGTTCATATCCTCAGATTGAAGGCATTCGTTTACGATGTTTGATCGGTAAGGACGGGCGTTGTCATCCATAAACACAAATTCTGCGCCCATGGCACCCCTAAACAAATGTACATGTTGTTCCAGAACGATGTCCCGATAAATGTGGCAGTTCATTGTTCCCATTTGAACATGCAGATCTGTTCTGGAGCTCAGTATAATTCCACCCCAAACGAGCATTCCTGCATCATCGTAACGGTGTCGTTCAATGATGTTGTCTTGGTGGTAACAGGTACCTGGCGTTCTCCATATGAAAGTCCGACGTAAATCAGACTGCAAGCTAAACCTCGACTCGTCGGAAAACATCACACAATCCCACTGTGACGATGTCCACATTGCATGTTCTCTACTCCAGGCTAATCGCTGCCGAAAGTGAGTTGCCGTGAGCGGAACACATCTGACAGGCCTGCGAGCATATAGACCAATATTTCCCAAATAATGTCTGTACATGGTTCGCCTTGAAACTGTGGTACCCGTGGCTGCAGTTAGCTGACGAGACAGGTCGGATGCTATGCTCCGTCTGCTTCTTTTGGCAGTTACTGCCAAATACCGGTCTTCATTCGGCGTTCTAACTAGGAGGCGACCTGTACTGTAACGGCTACTGACATTTCCATCATCTTGGAATCGTTGCCAAAGCCTAGAGAGGACACTTTCGGCAATACCAAGTTCCTCGGATACTTCCATCTGAGTACGCCCACGTTCCAGGCGGCCGATAATTCTACCACGTAAGAAATCATCCACATGCGTCCTCTGTGACATAACGGTTATGGCACTGAGCTGCTTACAGAACGCTTGTGAACAATTGTGCCTCTTTGCCACCATTCCTTATATACCCCTCTCTTACACTCTCGTCATTGTGACATACTATCGGCGTTATCTGGTGGCTTCCTGTAATTTGCATATTATTCTTGAAGATGTATGTAATAATTCTACAGGGGAAATTTTTACTTTAGAGTTCGATTTCCGAATAATTCTGAATTATCCTTAATTTATGCACATGAGTGTATTTTGAAATATCGTTTATATTTTGAAATATCGGCAATATTTGAAATATAGTGAATATTTTGAAATATCGTCGATATTTTGAAATATCGATATTTTTGTGCCGATATATTATTGATGTCGATATTAATAGCCAATATTATTATCGATACTCATCGATATTTTGCTTTCGATATCCCATCCGTATACTACTGGCATAAGTGAGAAAGGATGTAAGAAGGAAAGCGATTGAAGGATAGAGATGGACCGTTCAATCCACGAGCTTTTACATAACTAAATTGATCAGAGGAGTTTCTGTTTGCTAAGAGAAAGATTACGGATAGGAGCTAGTAAGAAGTTTAAGATCACAAGACACAATTTTATTTTTACCGTAGCAAAGTTACGTATCATTTTATAGAGGTTTATACATTTTTTTTTACCGTGCAAGCACGTATCACCTCTGTTTTTTAAGAACACGAAGAAATTAATGAATAGAACGGCACGGGGCCTTTTATTAATTTCAGCAGCGGCTGGGTCGTAATCGAGGAGTTCCAAGAGAAGTTCATTATCAATATTTCAAAGAAAATTGTGCAATTTTTTAGATAATTTGGAAGAGTGAGCAATTTTAGTCCGTTTAGTACATCACCGTTCCAAACGTACCAGGGAGCGTCAATAATTTGTTTCGGGCTGAAGTGGGCGGCTCCGGTTTATATAGCACCACAAGGGTTGGAGTCCGTCTTATCTAGTTGCCACCTCAGTTTTGACCGAGCACTCCCAGGGGTGACATCTGGGGAAACTGCATGCTCATCCACCCTCTCTGACCTCATAGAGGGACTTTCCAGACAACGGATTTAACGTGCCACTATCCGGCATAGACACGGAGGTATTTAATGGCGCGTGTCGGGATATTCCACGCATTCCGCAAGGCTACCTCGAACCCAAAATAGAATAGTAATTTACTTAAACAATAATATGAATAATAAGAATAAAAAAAATAAAGATTGTAAAATATTATTACGGATAATGTTATCGTTATCAATAAAATAACATACTATCCGAACTAGAGTTTCCAAATATCCAGATTTTCTGTAAACTTAGATATCGAATAGTAATTTTTAAATTATCCGTCGGGTACTAGATAACTGAATAAAAATGAATATTAGTGAATTTTATAAATATTACTTTTATTGCTTTTAAATTTTAAAATACAAATTTTATTCATTTTTATTATTTAAATAAGGGTATTTCAAGAATACTCATGCATTCCTCCCTTGTTCCTCACAAGTGCCTCCTAAATTTTCAGGAAAATGGTCTAAGTGGCTGTGTAAATAGTGCACCTTAATGCTCATGTTACACTCAAGAGGTCTGAAACTGTTTAGCATTTCGTTTACCAGTTCAACATAGTTTTCAGCTTTACATTTGCTCAGAAAATTTTCGACAACTGCAACAAATAAGGTCTAGGCTTTTCGCTCATCCTCATTCATGGAATTTAATAAGGCAGGATCCTTAATGAGTTGCCTTATTTGTGGGCCGTTAAATATTCCTGCTTTAATTTTTTCCGTACTCAACCTAGGCATTTTTCCCCTATATATGCAAACCATGATCTGTTCTTATCAAAAGCCTTTACAAACTGCTTCATTAGATCCAGCTTGATATGCAGTGGAGAAAAGATGATTTTCTCTCGTCCAACTAAGGGTTCGTTAACGACATTCTTTTCCCCAACGTCCATGTTTTCTGTCTTAGGCTACTCTTTTCTAACCCAGTGGTGTGTTTGGTCTCTGCTATCCCACAGGCACACGATGCAAGGATATTTGGTGTAATAACTTTGCTGTCCGAGGAGAAAGTTTACGATTTTTAAGTCCACACAAATCACCCTTTGATGTTCATGATACTTTATATTCTCCAAGACCACAGCTATGATGTCATATTCTTCTTTCATTTTCGTTGAGTGAGCAATTGGTATTGAGCCATATTTGTTCCCATTGTGTAGAAGGACACATTTCAAATTTCGCTTTGAGATGTCAATAAATAGGTGCCAATCATCTGGGAAATATTCAGGAAGACCCTTTTTCCCAGAAGTCCAGTTTCCCAGGTGGAAAAATCACCCATACTTCAACGTATTGAATAGAAAATAACTTGATAGATAAGTAGATGTACAGTAAAACCTCTTTATCCGGCTCTTGTTGATCCGGATCTCCGGATAATCCAGATCAGATTTGTAGACATTATTTTTATTTAATGTTCACATTAGATAATAATTTTTAAGTATGATAGCAAGAACGTAACTACAAGTACGCCAAATATTCGCTTTTTTAGTTTCATTCGATGTTCAGTTCCTGCATAGATTGTACAATAAATTATGGCAATAAAATGCTTTTTGTTGAGTTTAAGAAAGCTTTACTAGACTTACCAATTCTTTGTTAAGAAATGATGTGAAAAGTTCTTCTTATTTTTTTATTGTCTTGTAAACAATACTATGTAATTTTGTTACAAAACAAAGTTGTCTTCTTAGTTAAGGATTTGCATTGCTTATTACCCATACTACCCGGATTATCCGGATTTTCGATAGTCTGGATTGCCTATGGTCCCTGTTAGTCTGGATTAACGAGGTTTTACTGTATCTAAAAAAGTAGAGCTGATAGAGAAAAATCAATTTCATATTTAGATTCAGTGCCCCAAATATAGCTAAAATCCGTTCTAAAATCCTAGGTACCAAAAAAAAAATATTTTTGTATCCCTGTGTTATTTTTATTTATAATTTTGCATGACTATACAGCAGCCAAAGTCTTCAGTATATGTATGTGGATGCAAGGTAGAAAAACTATTTAAAATGTCAAGGAAAATTGATCAGAAAATATAACACACTCTGGGCTTGTGGCGGCCCTGTGGTACAGCGCACTGCTTTTCGGTGTTGAGGGTTCTGGGATCGAATCCCAGCGTCGCGCCACGAAAAATGCCTCCGTTTGTGTTGTCCCTTCATAGGGGGCAATGCGGTGTAGTATAGGCGAATGTTTGACGACAAGTGACTGCGCTTAAAAAATAAATAAATAATAATAATAATAATAACACTCTTAAAATTGTCATCGTTTTGATTTCATTGGTTTCTTCAAAAATGTTATTGAATTTAAAGAGAAACATTTATTTTCAATACATCAGCTTCCTTTCTGTCCTTGACATTCACTTTTCTTTGCGTAATGAAGTTGCCAAAATAATTAAAAATATTATTCTTAGTCTGATATTGAGATAATCCACATATTTAAACTTTTTACAGAATCGCGATTGTAATCACAGTTATAATTTTTTTTAAATAAAAATAAAAATAAAAAATATATAAATAATCCACTTACAATGTGTAACGTGCTTTGGAAATCTTCCTGTGATAATCGCAAAGAACCACTTGGCGTCTAGACGTTTCGATGGAAACTGCTTGAGGGCATTGATTAATTTCATTTGGTACCAGCCAAACGAGCAGAACAGAGTCAAGATGAATAGACTAAGGATTGCATATATATTTGAAGACGTACCCATAGAAAGGCATGGTTTGTACAGTGTTTCTAGCATTTTTGATCGGGTCGGGTCAGTTTAGAACGTAGACAGAGGTGTGTTGTTTCTTCCAAAGGAAAAGGAAAAATATATTAGTATATATTTGAGCATAGAGTCATATGATATTTTGTAATTATTAGGTTTCTTAGAGTTTGTAACAAAGTTACTTTTCCTGTCTCTTTGCCTGAGGCCTCTAGGTATTGGTCAAAAAATCAAACACAATGGATAAATATTTCCTTCTTTTAGAAGTTTCCAACGTTCACTTTGAAGGTAATAACAAAAACCTTGAAGTACAGCTTGCTTCGAAGATTCAAGTTAATTTTTAAAAATAATTTACTAGATTAGCAAATTTATTCCATTGTTTCATTATTGTCTCTGTAATAAATGTCCACAACAATCGAAAGGCACATTTACTGCGTATCAAGCTGTGAATCAAGCTCAGCAGTCGGAAAATCCTAAATTTCAGATTAAAAAATCATTATAAAAATCATTTTATTTCCTTTAATGATAAAAAATGATTCAAATATATCATTTTGTATACATATACTTTATGTCTTGAAAGGAAAAAATTTGGTCATTGTTATATGAGAAAAAAATGAGTCACCTCGTCTTCAATTAAGGGAGTTCATGACACAAAATTATCGAAAAAATATCTTGCATAATACTTACCACAGAGATTTTAGAATAGAATAATGAAATCCTTTGTTTTTTCTTTATGTTTAATTTGCCAGGCGAACACTTTTATGTTTTATTGTCTGTGCATACCCCGCTGTAAACTTCTACTTCGAGCGTTTTAACCTTGAAATAGGATTTTTCATGATAAAAAGGATATTTGAAATATATAAGGATATTCCCTATGCTGTATATCTATGAAATTTTGTGCAGAATTAAGTATGTCTGATATTATAAAGCTATCTGTATGATTATTTGATAAACAGTAAACGTTCAGAAGATGTTTTTCGAATAGCTAAATTTAATCTGAAAAAAAAATTTTTGCCCTTTAAATTAATTGAAATTCATATTAATAAAATTTTGTAAAATCCTGAAAACAAATTATGTTTTAAACGTTTCTAAAGACAAAGGGAAATGACAAGAGAAATCAAAATCTAAACATGCTTTAAATGTATGATAAAATTTTTATTTTTGGCATTATTTTTAATGTATGTTGTAAACTTTATACAGAGATACCAATATGAGAATAGAAATATATATAAAAAAATGCATGTTAAAAAAAGTGTTCCTTGACCTTGTAGAGATCGTAAGTCGAATCCCTCGGTAGACATTTAAAAATATTTGTATTTCAGGTTTTGAAGAAGTTGCCTGGCATCTACGATGACCTGGTACTAGAGTAGAGAAAAAGGAATTCTTCATAATTTTTCGAATTCATGTTTTCCTATAATCTGTACGATAAGTATTTTCAATGTTAAATTTATGTTGGGTAACTCTAGGATTGATGGCCATAGTTTTTAAAGATTGAAATAAAAATTCTTAGAATGCAACCATAAGATATATTTATGCATATTTAAAATTCTTATACATATACTCATCATATTTTGGGCAAAAAATTATTAAACATGGAGAACAAAAGTGAAAAACATAGTTTGAAATTAAAATGGCACATGGCCATCTCTCCTTCAAGCCGAGGAGAGATGGCCATCCAATACAAGAAAGAAAAAGTGAAGTTAAAATAGTAAAAAAACAATACATTTCATGTAGTTAATCATGAAAAACATATAGCAATTTGTAAATATGGAATGATGATGGAAAATGAGTGAATAAAATTCGAATAAAAAACATTTGAAGTATAATTTCAACCCTTCACTTTTTGTAAAATTTTACCACATTTTTGGCAAAGGTCTTGATAGTTTCTGCACGTCTCATGGAACCTCTACAGGCACCTTATGCATTTTATCCAGTCATCAGTTTTGGTTGTGGTATTGTATTCTTCTCTACAACCAACACAGTTATCCTCATTAAATTCTATTCCCTCGGAATCTGTAGAATCTGATAATTTCAAATGTATTTCATTTGAGTAGACACATTTGTTAACATTGAGGTGAGCGAATCCAATAGGGTTAGTACACAACAGCCTCAAGTGATCTTTTATAACCTTTGGTATTTTAAATCATTAAAAAGCGAGCCCATATAACAACTAATTATTATTTAACTGAAAGTTACTTTTTTTTACAGCTTAAGGTTCAAGATCTGATTTAAAGGTTTTACCAAATTAATTTTCTTTGCTGTTTAACCTGATCTTTAATGGTACTAAAGACATTTAATTTTATAAAGTTTGATAACACTGAATATATTTGATTGTGTATTATTTATTAAATATTACATTAAATTCATGTAAAGTTTCCCGTGTTTATTTAATTTAAAAAAGAGAGCACAAGTGTCATCACTGCCACATTTATAAAGCATCAATATACATTTTTAATTCTTGGGCTCTGGGGAATTTTTACACAATCCACTCAATTTCAATCTCACTTTTAAACATTAGGGTTACGACTTACTTCTCTTTTAACAGTTTTTACATCTATTACTTTACTTGGAAAAACATTTTTACAGCAATTAACAACTATTTGTTTTAGTAGTTTTCACTTCTGAGTTACCCTTTCGAAAAGAATTTTCTAATATAACATTAATGCAGTGTTTTAATGAAAAGAAATTGTGAAATATTAGACGTGAAAACAAAACTTAAGGTATCTGCCAACGTTAAAATGGCTGTTTTGGTGCAAATTTTCGAAAAAAAATTTCTGCTCTCTTTCAAAGATCAATCTTTTAGGATTCTAAAACTGCTTAACTTTTATTCGTAAGATCATTGGAAGGGAACTTACAGCCAATTTAATTAACCAAAAGCTATATTAAAAGATCGGAAGTAGCATCTTTAAATGTATTTTCTAGAAAACTCATTTTGCAGTTGCTTTTGTAAACGAGAAAGCTAATAATTTAAAAATATTTCAATATATATATATATATATATATCAATCAAATTTTCCAAGTGTTTTACATATTACTAACTATGTTTTGAACTTAAAAACTAAGCTATATGTGTTAATTTAATCATTCTATACGTACCTGTACTTAAAAAAATATTTTTTTTTAATCAGCGATTTTCCCCTTTTTTTGTATTTTTGAGTGATTTTTTGAAAATAGTGTAAAACTTTTGGTGCACAACACTGGTAAGTGTCACAGTAGTATATAGTAAAGAGGAAATTAAAATATATTGAGTTTAATTGAGGGTCTCTGGTGAATGCACTAAACTGTACTAAAAATTTATAAAAAAATTCCCTCTATTTTAAAATGGTAGGAAATTTTTTCCAAAAATATATTTGTTTTCATGATTTTATATCACATTTGAACTAAAAGTATATTTATTTAATCAATACTGTATAGTTTTGAAAACAATGCTCCGAACGTAGGTAGATACCTCAATTATGGCGGCTCCAAAGAGGGGGGGCAGTAGGGGCAATTGCCTCCCACCCAAAAAAAAAGCCCGGCGTATTCTTTTTTTACAGCCTAAAATTATATAATCGTATACCTAATACTGAATGAGTTTAAATTTAAAACGAGAGGATGTTTATTTCTTATATATATATATATATATATATATATATATATATATATATATATATATATATATACCCAACAAACACAAGACTGACGGCAACTTGACGGGCCGGTTCTGGAGGCGCCGGTAGAACGATAGGCTCGGGGAAAATGATCCGTACCGTTGCCGGGTGATTTACGAATCTCCGACGCGGAATCCCGTAGCGTGTACCCGTTTGAGGGCCGGTGATGATTGGATAGGAATCTACCCGAAACCGCTCTCCCTGTAACGTCCCGGAATCGATAGTCCGATTCGTAACCACAAGTAACAGAAATCTGCATCAGAATTATGGATTTGAAAGGGAAGGCCAAGATTAGATTAAACAGACTTTTCATAAATATTTATTTCACTTTTGTGAACTTTCTCAACTTCTTTTGCACGAAAAATTCACATAATTTTCCTTGTATGAAAAGATTGAATTATATCAGAAGTATACGGCTGACATAATATAATCTTTCGGTTATACTATGTGATATATGCATAATATATATCATCTATATATTTAATTTGCTAAGCCGACTTTTTGGGCAGTCCGTGAGAGAAAACCACTGCATCAATTTACTTCATTTTGGTCTTAAACGAAAGATTGTAATCTGTAGATTTGTTAAATTTGGTTTTTGTGACAGCAATTTCCATTAATTAGCGATAATTTACAATTGATTTTTACGCATGCTCAGTGGCATGTTTAAATCTGTCTTTAGAAACTCACTGTTTCCGCGCACGCTCAGTGACATGTTTTAATGGTAAACACGTTTATTCCGAGAAGTCTCTATCTCTGCCTTATTTATTTTTATGATAATTATATTTGTGAAATACAACAGTAAACCTCATGGAAATTGTTTATTTCATGCTGTTTAATTAGCGATAATTTACAATTTTAAAAAATTGCTTTCTGCACATGCTCAGTGACATTTTTAAATCTGTCTTTAGATACTCACTAAGCGCGAAGCCGCTTAATCACAATTTGTTTCTGCGCATTATTATGATTTTCAACATTTGACAATGATGTGTTGAATATAATTTGTGTATTAGTACATTCATTTACTATCTAGCCGTCGTGTTTTGACAGACATCAACTATTGTTAGATTATATTAATTTATTTTTGGCTTTTATATAGAAATGAAATAAACATCCACTTACAAATGGATAATTTTTTCGATCAAGAGTTTATGCACAAGAGAGTAAAGAGTAGTACCTGCCTAAATTTGTTTTTCATTTTGATTAAGACGGACTTTTCGGCAGACTCTCTTGGATGCCAAAGCGGGTATCTATCTGGCGCTTCATTTCATACTCAGGTTCTCTGCGATTTACTTGGCAACCCTACCACCAGTTGCATTGGGCCAATATCAATTTCGTTAGGCGCTACATTTCGTTTTTTGGTAGACCGCTGGGTTACACTTATTTGGACTTCAAATTTTTCGGTGATGGTGTTGATAATTATTTCATGATTTAAATATTTCGTGACGCAGAAATTGGAGCCATTTTTTTATAGAAACATGACCATTTTAGCTTATTTTCGGCACTTTTTTTTCGCGGGGGGGGGGGGGGGTAAGTATATTGATTTTGTAATGAATAACATGACCGTTTTTATTTATCAGAAGATAGATATATTCATAGCATAAAGTAAAATACTTCGAGTGACAGTTCTCTTTTAAATGAAATTGCGTCCGAATGCATTTCAATAAATGTTTAACAGATTAAACACTAAAAACATATCATACATTTTTAAACCTCTATACAGTCATAATATTGTTATTAAAATATTGAGGTACATTGAATTTTATTCGTCATTTTTACAGTATTTATTCGCATACTTTATAGCTAGTGATGTATAGAACAATAAAGAATGAATCTAGGAAATGAAATAAAAATAATTGATGACTGAAAATAAATTTCATATAGCAGACCAACGTATATGTAAATGTAGGTACAAATACTTTATAAGTTTTAACACCCATTGATATGAACTGTATTTATATTTTTCGAATATGCTTCATAAAAACAAACTCCATCTCATCAGAGATAAAATTAGAAAGTGTGTGTTTGTATGTATGTAAATGTTGACAGTAATTTAGTAGCTTTTAATGTGCTAGTAAATACAGGGCAGTTTCTAGGGTAGCTGCCATACGTGTGCGAGAATAATTCGCCCCCCCCCCCTCATACCGTATGGATTAATTGAAATTTCTCTGGAATATTTTTACCTTAAATGAAACAACGAATTAGAGAAAATATTATAAATTCAGTTTATTTTTTAATTTTATAACCTAACATAATAATTATTAATGTATTGATATAACAACTAAATGAATACGTTATATTAAATACATACAACACATATCTATTAATACATATACTTAATAAGTCAGTCAAAAAGATAATCTTTGCTTTCCTTGCTTTTTTTAATGCAAATTCTGTTATAATATCTGATCATCTATATCTTCCGAAATGTCCTTTTCGATGCTAATAATAGATAAGTCTGAAAGCCTTTCTTGTCCCATTGTAGACCTCAAATAATTTTTTATTATTTTAAGTTTTGAAAAGCTTCTTTCCCCGCTAGCCACAGTCACAGGCAATGTTAATAAAATTTGTATGGTAATCACTAAATTTGGACACAGATAGATGAGGTTGTTTGTAAATAGGTATTGAATCACATTTAACGCGTTCATTTCAAGAGAAATATAGAGGGCAATGTTGTCAGTTTCATTGCATAAATCTTCAGCTATAATATATTTTTCATTTTTAAATGGATCATGTAACATACTTTCCACATATTTACATTTTGTAGACCTATTTGATTTATCTGTTTCAAGGAAATCTGATATTGAAATAAATCCCCCAAAAATGCTCCCTAATTTCCATTTGCTTTGATTTATTACTTAATAGAACAAATCTTACTACAAGAGTAAGTCGGTCTTGGTTGCTTAGATCAGGGGTGGAATCTAAAATAGTAGAATAATATTTACAAAATTTTAAGAGTGATATTATTTCATGTCTTATTTTTTGTTCCAAAAGGGAAATAGTTCATTTTGAATATGAACACCTACAGTGGCTCCAAAATGTGTTCGTACACTTACGATTTTCAATGAAATAGGGATCTATCCATTAATTAAAATGAATATTACAGAATGGGCATTTAATAATAAGATTTATAATCTATTCTTAACAAAACTATATGAAATATTTTGAAAACATAGTAAAACTTTATTTTTAAAACACCAATAATCAAAAAGTAACAAAAACTATCTCACAAAAGTCATCGTACACAGAAATATTTTCGGATAAATTCATAACTAAAATTATCGCCTGGCGCTTTATTTTTATTTTTGAATTGTGGTGGCATTTAAAATATCAATTGGCTTTAATTTTTGCTTGCCTATTCCGTAATATTCTATTTATTATTTAAAAATGGCTTGCAAAGAAACAACAAACAGCATTGATCGAAAATTGATTATTTTTCATCATAGTTGTGGTAAATCAGTTCGGAGTGTTGCTAAATTACTTAATTTATCCCATTATACTGTGCAGTATGTGATAAAACGCTTTAAAGAAGAAAATCCGATCAAAATCAAGATAAGAAAAGGTCGTCCGGCAAAGTTAACAAAACGTGATGAGAGATTTTTAATTAGAAAATTTGTGAAAAATCTACGTTTGAGTGCTGTAAAACTTTCTGCAGAATTTAATGAAACATTTTCTACTTCAATTTCACCTGAAACTGTTCGACGAGTTCTCAGAGCAGCTGGATTATATGGGCGTTCTGCCCGTAGAATTTTTTTTGTGAGTGAGAAAAACAGAAAGCTCGGGTTTTCCTTCGCACTATCAATGATTAATAAGTCCCAAACCTATTGGAATAATGTCTTATTTGCCGATGAAAGCAAGTTTATCATTTTTGGTTCCGATGGGCGTATAATTGTATGGAGAAGAAAAAATGAGGAACTTAATCCTAAGAACTTAGTAGAAACAGTTAAGCATGGCGGTGGAGGTGTCCTTGTGTGGGAGTGCATGTCAACATCAGGACTAAGTAATTTGGTATTTATTGATAGCATAATGAATCTTGCTGTTTATATAAATATTTTAAGAGACAATTTAAAATTATCAGCCTAAAATTTGGGATTTGAAATTTTTTATTTTTTTTAATCAAGATAACGATCCTAAGCCCACGGCTCTCAACGTTCGCCTCTGGTGTCTCTATAATTGTCCACAAGTTTTGAAAACACCACCTCAATCGCCAGATTTAAACTCAATAGAACATTTTTGGAGAGAACTTGAGGTTCGAGTACGAAAACACGACATTTTTAAAAGAAAAAGCGAACTAAAAACAATTATGATGGAAGAATGGATGAACATTGATGCAGAAATTACAAAAGAACTAGTGCAATCTATTCCCAGACGTTTAAAAGCTGTTGTTGATGCTAAAGGATATCCTACTAAATATTAATTTAACGAAAAATTAGAATATTTTCTTATAAGTAGAGATTTTTTTACAAGTGTTCGATGACTGTTGTGGGATAAAGTTTTTGTTACTTTTTGATTACTGGTTTCTTAAAAATAAAGTTTTACTATGTTTTTAAAATATTTCATGTAGTTTTGTTAAGAATAGATTATACATCTTATTGTTAAATACGCATTCTGAAATATTCATTTTAATTAATGGATAGACCCCTATTTCATTGAAAATCGTAAGTGTACGAACACTTTTGGGAGCCACTGTAAATAATGAGGCATATTTGATGGATTTCTGCTGATTCTAGTGAGGTGCTCTGATATTTTAATGAAAAAATATCATCAAGTTTCCTTACCTGTGAAATATTTTTATTGGTCAGCAATCACAAAATCCAGCACAAAAATTAGAGACAAAAAGCTTTGTTTTTCAGTTGTTGAGGTGGACACGTTCAAAATTAATATAGTGCAAATTATCCCGGGCCGTGATTTATAGGCTCAGGGCATAAAATAGTATTTTCCAGCAACCTGACAAAAACCGCCCTAACCGACGCTATTTGATGGGTTAAAACGTGTTAAAACAAAAACGAAAAATGTATTTCCCAACTGGTTGCTACGTGGAGTACCGTTTTTAAAACCAATGTAGTTTTGTTTATTTCCAGTTATACTTGTAAAATTCATTTTTAACTCTAAGTAGTTATCTAGCATAATGATAATATTTTTATATTCATTATTTTACTAATAAATTAGTTTTAAGTTTTTTTAACCGCGCATCCACCCCCCCCCCCACCTCCTCCCCCTCTCGACTTTCCAGCTGTGTGCTGTGCCTCGCTTGGGGTGGTGACATTCCTTTGTTCTGCAAATGTCCCTCCGTGGACATTTGCAGGTGCAAGTAGCAGAAGGACCGTTTTCTCAGAAAGAGTATGTGTGTGTGTGTGTGGGGTGGGGGGGTGGGGGTGGTAATTCTAAAAATAGACGGGAATGCTCTTTGGGCAGTCGCCAATCTTTATACAGGACGTATAAAAATTGGCGATGTTGTTTTGGCGAAACCTATGGCGCACGCTATTTATGCCAATTATATTCCGACACAGTTAATGTCTGCAGTTCTCTACATGGTTGAACATTTCTCTCCGATGCTCGACTGTGTGGGATTTTCTTTATTTCCAGCATATTTTTTAATATACCGTCATTGGACATTGACCGAGAGGTATGTTTATATTTTTTACTTGTTATTTTAAGTAAACTTCGTAAATTTTCTCGAGAAAAGAAAATTATAATATTTTCTAGAGAGGAAATTTATTTCATTCTTCTCAAAGTTAAAAGTGAGGTGTAATATATATTTGAAAATCACGAATTACCCGATTATATAATCTTAATTTATATAATTTATTTGAAAATGATTTAAAATTAAAATTGAATGTAGTTCAATGTTTTATAAATTTTGTTCAGTCCTTTTTTCAGTCTTATCGTATTCAGCAATATAAGACTGTAGGATGACAGAATATTATTATTTTTATCACCAAAGAATAAACTTATCAAGACGTATTTGAAGATGTCTCAAAACAAAATATTTCTTGAACAGCTAAGCTTTAACAATGAACCATTCTTTGATATGCAAAACTATGAAATTTTTTCACTTGTCAACTACTAAAAAAGTACTGAACAAAATTTATAATCATTGAACTACTTTCAATTTTAATTTTAAATCATTTTCAAATAAATTATAACAATTAAAGTTGTATAATCGGGTAATTCCTGGTTTTCAAATATATAATACACCTCACTTTTAACTTTGAGAAGAATGAAATAAATTTCCTCTATGGAAAATATTATAATTTTCTTATCTCGAGAACATTTACGAACTTTACTTAAAATAACATGTACAAAATATAATTTTAAGGGATTATTCTGAACAAAAATTTTAGGTTTTAGCAGAGATTAATATTTTCTATTACCTGAAAATACACGAGAAAAAGAGAAAAGTTAAAAATATTAATACTAGTTATACATGGAGAGCCAGAAAAAAAAAAGAAATAAAGTGTAAGGGTAGATATCAGATGTTATATATATCAAGTATTATATATATAACATCTGATATCTACAGATATATATCAGATATATATCATCTGATGTATATCAAATGTTATCATAAACACTGTTATCACAAGTACTGTTATCATAAACGATCTCATTAATAAAAATAAAAAGCATGTGAAAGGAAGGGGTCTAAGAAAAACTTAGAAAATCTGTCGGAATTCCAATTATGGCCCAGCACTGGAAAGTAACCCTGATCGACGGCGCTTTGATGGTTTCGAGATGGGTATTTGACGGCCTGTCGACACGAATTATTGCTCCCGTAACCGACCCGTCAGCCTCCGGCAATGGTGAGGCGGTATGTCCACATCGACGGGAATTTCGCGGTTCAATCACGGTACGCAGTCGGATGCACGATAGCTTCATTGTTACCGGAAGTGGCCCAGCACTCGACGGGGAAGTCGCGGGCGAGAGGACAAGCCCGTGACGGATCCGATACTGACCTAATGCGCCGGCCCGGCAATGGAGAAATCGGCTGGCCGGAATCATCCGGCCCCGGCCCGATGCCTCTGTGTTTGTTGGGTATATATATATATAACATTAAAAGTCCCATAAGTCTTTTAAATTCTAATTTATTCTAAATTCCCTGCGGCGTTCGAATGAATTTCGCTTTTGATTCTAAGTTCTAATAACCTCCAGAGAAAATATTAAATGGCGGCTTATTACTCGAAAACTAAACTTGCATAGCGTGGGCAGAAAATTAAATGCTTTAGCGCATTAGTCATGATTTTTCCTAACTTTTAACCAATTAAACCCTACTACGATCATATGACGAGATAAGTTTATTTGAGGTTTGGTATCACGTACATGTAGGCTTTTTTCATTTGTATGTTCCTCCGAGATGTTGTATTTCTCTCTATCTTAAAATGAAAGATGTAGTTAGATAAACATTGTGGTGTTTTGTGTGTCCGAGTGGAAGATGTTGCGGGCATGGATTTAGACATTTGTGATACACGGCCGGGTGATAAGTTATCCATTTTACCTTCAATTAGATGAAGCAAGACCAATCATAATCAAAACTATGCCACTCAGCCCTTTATTCTTCGTCCCGCGTCCGTGTCATTACATATATATATATGTCATTACATATATACATATATGCCCCCGCCCCCCCCCCCAAAAAAAACAAAAAAACTCTGGACTGGAGCCTTCCCTGTACCTCAAATGCTTGAAGCTTCTACGAAAGTTATGATGCCATATCATAAATTCGTACAATACCACCCGCATCATACAGTGGTTTGAGTCACGAACTTCCAAGGAATGTGCTCGAATTAGAACCTAGACAAAGCTATCGCTGTTTATGTGTTTTCCACTGGTAGGGAGTGATCTTGTTTCACCTATGTAGTGTTTCCCATCACGAACACACCAATAAATTCGCGATGTGGAATGAGTGAATTTCGAAAAAATTACACTGCTGGCCACCCAAATTGTAACACCAAGAAAGACAAGAGATATCACAACAAAATTTATTTTGTAGATAACATGTTGACCAAGTATCAAACGATTAAATTTATAGACTTCTGTGAAGTGTGGTTCCTGCCAAAATCAGTAGCCAGAGTAGCCGTCATTGTTGGAGATCACCGCTGCCACACGCCTCGGCATTGATTCAAAGAGACTTTGGATGAGTTCTTGGGGTACAGCAGACCAAGCAGCTTCCACACGTTGCCAAAGTTGATCTGCTGTGGCAGCTGGGGATGGAATCTGGGTCAATCATAGAGCAACCATGGACCACATGTTTTCTATCGGCGAAAGATCCGGAGAGCGAGGCGGTCAGGGAAGCAATTCAATCTGGCGATTGACGAAGAACCGTTGGAGAATGCGTGCCACGTGTGGTCGCGCATTATGCTGTTGAAATATGGCTGTGGGCAAGCCCTGAAGGTAAGGAAGGACAACTGGCTCCAACACCTCGGAGATGTAGCGCTGGCTGTTTAAAGTACCGGCAATGCGTACTAGAGGTGTGCGATAGTGATATCCAATACCGCCCCATACCGTAATACCCGGTGCAGGACCAGTGTGGCGGTGCATAACGCAGCTGTTCAGCATCCTCTCTTCACGGTGTCTCCAGACTCGAATGTGACCATCGTGGTGTTGCAGACAGAAGCGTGACTCGTCAGTAAAGACAATTTCATTCCATTCTGCCGTCCACATCCTTCTGGCATCGCACCATTGGCGGCGGAGACGTCTGGGGTTCTGCGTCAAGGGTAGACAAAGCAATGGACGTCTTGCGGACAGACCACTCTGCTGTAAACGGCGTCGAATGGTACGCGCAGACACTGGATGATGCGTTACAGACTGCATGTGCTGTGCTATGGTTCGTGATGTGACTGAGCGATCCGTCAGTTCCATGCGCACAATTTGCTTGTCATCACGTGAAGTGGTGCGCTGAGGTGGATGCGATCGAACACGCCGGTCCGTCTTACTCTCCTGCATCCAACGATCACATATCCGCATTACAGTTGTTTGGTTTCGTCCAACACGACTACCGATTTCCCTGAAAGATAATCCACAATCTCGGTAGGTCACTATCCTTCATCTGTTGAACTCGGATACTTGATCAAAGGATGATAGCTGTTTTCGACGAGGCATAATTGATCGTTTTTTTGAAAAAACCACAAGAAAAACACAATTGCCGAACTTGAAATCGCCGAAATCTCCAAGCCTTAAATAGAGCTTTGAAGTGGCGCCATAGACATAGGCGCGCGTGATGTGCGTCTGCGCTGAAATTCTAATCATTTGCATATCTCACCTTCGCTAATGCATGTTGTAAATTTCATGTTATTTGCATGTTTCCTTCAGGGTGTTGCATTTAGAGCGGTCAGCAGTGTAGTTCGTGCCGCTCACTAATTAACTATATAAAATAAGAGCCGAAATCTTTGAACAAAGTTTCATGTTTTAATATATTTTGTTGCATCAAGAAGGAGAAAATTTAAGCAATTTTATTCATAACACCTTTTAAACTTTGAAAAATAAATATTTGAAAACGTTAGTCCCATAAACCAACAAAAAGGAATACTATGTAAGTGCAATGTTGTTAATTGTATGTTTTTTCAATGAAATTAGACCTGAGGAAAAATTTAATCAAATTTATTATTTTATCCTTTTAGCCTAAGTCTCCTGGAAACGAACATTCCCATGGGCGCAATTTAAAATATTCAAACCGATCACGTGTCTCAGTCTCAGCTTATCTCACTTTTGTTTCATACAATACCATCAATACATTACGGCGTAAACAAATATCCACTGCCGTTATCCGTTTAGTAATTTAGTCATTTCTCTTTCTTAAACATAGATGATTACACAGATTATCGGCTACAAAATATCTTATTTCTATATTTCCCGTTGTATAATCTTTTTCTCATCTAGAAAATGGCTTCCCTTTTCATTGGTTTATTTTTCCTCATTATTCAAATACACCTAAACTTTCCTGCATGACGCGTCCTTGAATAAAAACTATTCAAAAGCTTGACTTTGTCACTTTAAGTGTTTGCTCCTTTACAGTCTAAGAAATTTCTTAATTTTTTACATTAAACAAGCTACTATCTCTTTTAAAATTCGTGAAATAATTTAAACTAGCCGCTGCGCGACCAGCATGGTCGCTTTTAGTTTTATATTTTCTTTTGCAAAACAACGCAACTGAAAGTAACATATGTAAGTAATGTTACCATTATCTGTCATCACAAATATATGTTATAAGGGGTATTCTCTATAAGGCTGATTCTAGAACATCGTGATCAAAAATGTGAATTTTCATTACCTCAGAAAAGAGTTAAAGATAAGACTGAGAAACCCAACATCAATGATTTTTGAAATTACATCCCTCTTTGTATGTACTATTTTTCAAAATTAAGATATCTACACTTTATCCTTACAACAAATAAGAAATTGTTGGGGAAAATTTTAAAATATAGTGTTGATTACATCATTCTCTGTATGTATTACTGTTCACAATTCAGATATCTACACTTAATCATATCAAATAATAAATTGTTGAGTAAATTTCTTCACTTATAAAATGGAGTAAAAATTCAGCAAGTACTGAAAAAAGTGTAGAAAATTAAATATTACTGGTTGTTTATTGCTATTCCGGCGACGATTAAGCCTAACCTCACGATTATTTATGCTCTCTCTTTCACACCTCTCTCTTAATTATTTCTTCGCTTTCATTCTTGAGACTGTTCCCAATTTTCACTTGATCGTGCAGCTCGTTTTTTAGCATTCCTGATTTCAGTGCGTAAATCCATGGTGACAAGCGGTTGCAAATTGCGAACGGCCGCTAATGTTTACATCTGGTAGTGGCAGTCGTTGCCATTCGGAGTGTAGAAATATCGTCGATTTTTGTGCCCCATACCTACGTGTTTTATATATATAGATGTGGGTAATATTTGACTATCAAAATCGTAACAAGAATTACTTCCATCACTTATGTGCGGTTTCATACATCGGTGAAAGACATCGATCGCAGAGAAAGGAAAGGAAATATGAGACTACATTATAAGTGATACAATTGAGGGATCTCTAATAGAAATAGACACGAGTTCCTCAACAGTTTTTATATTAATTGGAATAGAAACGTTCTCGTGTTTCTGCTCAGTATTCGTTCATATACGGTCCTTTCACTAGAATTTTACTCATATATTTGTTGCTCAAATATCGGAAGAAAATATTTGAAAATACAACGATTGAAAATCTGGTAAATCACTTAACATTTTTTCCAATTTCATATTATATACATGCTCTTAATTTATAGCGTCAGCTGAAAAGATCCCTTTAGAAACACAGTATTCAATTGTTAGTGCAACGTTTAAGATCACATATCTGAAAAGTGCTAGATTCGAGTCCCAAGTCTCGTGGTGTTCAAAAAAGAGTAAAATAAATGTAGAAAAAATCTTAAAAGACATCATACAGTTTTCAGTTGAAATAAGTATTTTCGGTCCGATGTCTGTACCATTAGGTTAGTTTGATGAAAAGTACAGAACCTTTTACCGGAAATTTTTGTTCCTGGGCTGGAATTACTTCTTTTTAAAAGATTTGCTCCTCAGAAACCCCTGGCAGATAGGACTGTAATATTTCGCGTGGTCAGAGATAATATACAAATGTTGTTCCATGAAAAATGCTATTCTCAAATAAAATCTGGAGCTGCATGCACTAGTTAAGGCTACTGTGTACTAACCTTACTGGATTCGCTCATCGCAATGTTAACCAATGGAGAAAATGTGTCCAAGGATCGCCGACTTTGATTTAATTTTTTTTTAATTGTACTCCGTACTAGAAAAAGAAATTTTAAGGCATTTTTCATTTAAAAAAAATTCAAATAATATTTTAAATTTAAATTTAACGTGGAAAATATTAGTGTGTTTTAAATGCTCATCAATTCTTTTGGTGGACTAAATTTTTCAAATAAATCCTGCTGCAAGGTGCAGAAAAGTTCAGGCTATCTGAAAACACCATTTTTATTGGATTATCAGTATTTATGCAGCTGTAAATAGTAGGCTATACTTGTTCTAGCCTCTTGCTTCTAGGACTGCTGCGATTTTACCAAAACAATTCAGGTGTACTAAAATTGGAATATACATGGCTATAACAATAGCGAGTACCCAGCTTTCTGTTCATGGCTGTAATAGTCCCATACTTAGCTGTTCCCTTAAACCAGATGGAGTCTTTTTTTTTCTTTTGGTTAGAAATAAGATAATAATTTGGTGAGATGGAGGGGGAGAATACATGATGCCATGCAAATTCATATATTATCCATGCAAGGGTACTTCTTAGGGTCAAACCGAAACCGAAAATCGCGGTTTTGAACTCCAATAACCGAAACTGAAAACAGTAGAAAATTGGTTATTCTGCTTTTTCGGGAAAACTTTTTTTTATCAGAGAAAATCTCTAAAATTTTATATAAAAAAAAATACTAAATCTCAAAGTACAAAGTACGCATATGTACAATATTTCTGTGAACAATTGAAACAAAAATAGAAATACGAAAAAATAGAAATCTAATAACTTTAGCAAAACATCTTCATACACCAAATCAACAGTTTTCAAAATCTTTGTTGAATTATGCTGCAGATATGCTTAAAATATTGTATCCTGTCCATGTGCCTATCGTCAGTGAAATAGCTAATAATCTGTCAAATGAGGAGCCTGGCTCTAGCAATACAGAATGTTGTTATCTTACGCTGAGAGAGAAATTAAATTTGGCTATTGCACAAGCAGTAAAGGAGCCGGACACTGAAGGTAATTTTGACGTTTTAAAGCAAGAATTTGAAATATACAAAAGGATGTGCAATAAAACAAAAAAAAATAATTATTAGCTTATGCGATTAAAAGTACAAACCCTACATCCATAGAAAGTGAACGAGCGTTTTCCATCGCATCTAATTTCTGTACAAGAATTCGATCACGACTATCAGATGATTCATTACACACACTGGTATTTTTGAAGTTCCATTATTTGAAGAAAAACTGAAAATATTAATTACTGCTCTCTTTTATTTTATTTTTTATAAATTTTATTTTATTTAAATTCAAAAACATGTAATAAAATTTGATATCAACAACCTATTTTATTTTTTTTATTTTACCTGGGAACCCCGAATAACCGTGAAAACCGCGGTTTTTAGTAAATTGGAAACCGAAAAGCGTGGCGTCAAATAATATTGATGGTAAATAATAATACGTTTCCAGGGATAATTTTTTTTTATTCGTATCTCAGCGATGTCCATTAGGAAGGATTTACTGGGAGTTTTTTCTGCGTTACTGATGGCCCATAATTGTTTAAAACCATATTAGGTGTTTAAAATTACATTCGAGATCCGATTAAATATTGAAAACGTGAAGTGAAATATATTTATTCGTGAAATATATTTATTTCTCCTTATAATTTCTTCAGATCATCATTGAAATAATTTTTAATCACAGCATGTTTAAGCCCGATCTTATGAATCTTTGAAAATGTGTGGTGGCGCTGCTGTCAGCGCCACCACACATTGGTACGGAGCCGATCAGAGTGATCGCTCCTCAGTTAAGCTTGAATCAGTTAATCAGTTAATCTTGAATCAGTTAATCAGTGAATAAATATACAGTCCATTGTTATTATCTATTACTTTTATTGTGTGTTTTGTACAATTAGATTCAAATACCTAACACAACATCTTAAAAAAATGAGTTATTAAAACCGCGAAGATGTTAATAACGAACAGATCATGAACAGATCCACAAGGAAACTAGAAAATTAGATTTTTATATTTATTTCTTTAATTTTTTCAAGTGATTTTATGCAATACAATATTTTTTTGCGATACAACCTAATTCTCTATGTTTATTTCAAATTTTTAAACGCTAAGCATTTCTCAAAAAAACGCAAAGGGGAAAGAAAAGCTGTTATATTTTATGTGTGTCTGCCTCAAAACACTGCTTGTTCCAACAGCTCAAGTTATGAGCCCCACCCTTGCACTTGCGACTAAAATTTAAAGGAATTTTCTTGCATGTAAAATCACTAAGCGTTTGAAACAAACTTTTCCATCACATACTTCAGACTTGAAAAGAGTTTATGACTAATTATACCATCCTCAATTTGGTGTTTAAAAGTGTCTCTTATTTATCTTCTTTTGATCTTTATCTCATTCTTTCACAGATTCCTTCCTTTTGAATTACTTTTCTCAATTCTTTTCTTTATAGTTGATTAGAACTTTTGCTCTCTTTGAAGTTTTTTTGCGTAGTTTTATTCCCGATTTCTGAGAATTAATCAGCCAGAAATTTGACTTTTTAAAGTACTTGGGCAAATTTTATTTTTGCTTTACTTCTAAGCTTTACTTCTGTGAAACTTTTGATGCTGCGTTTGTATTTCGAAATCTCCCTCTTAGTAGGTTAGAATATATAATCTGTGTTGTGACAGCTGCCATGTCAACTTACGTTTAAAACAAAAGCTCACCATTGGTGATTTTTTGTAACAATTTAATATTGAAGATGGAAGAAAATGAGCAACATGAATCAAATGGGTATAGATAATAAAATCCTCTTGTACAAAACCGTACTTCATTCCATTCTGTTGTACGCCGCGCCTGTTTGGGAGTCAGCGGGTGACACCCATATCCAGCAATTGCAGACAATTCAAAATAAAACATTAGGCAATATTAGGAAAGCGCCCTGGTACCTTAGAAACATGCCTGTTAAAAATATCCTTCAACCTTGAAACTTTAACCTGAACTGTTTTGTTCTAGACTGTAACCGTTAACTGTGTTTTTTGTGTACTTGTTGTTCAGTCAGTAGCTGTAACGTTTAGTAGTTTGTGTGTGCTTTGCACAAGCTTTGTATTCTTTGTCGTTAATATATAATCCAGTTCTCCTTTTCTAATAAATGTAGATTTCGTAATCTGCTAACCTAGTTTTAACAGGTTATGGGCCCAGCACGCTTCCACTGCGCTATTAAAGATGCAACGTGCTATGCTTAATCTCGGCTGTTAGGCGTAAGTGAAAAGTGCACGTGGTTAACTGCTTTTGTTTTACGGACTCATTTTGCGAACGCTTTTGTTACGTATTGTTGCTACAATGGATTTCAAAGCGCAAATTGAGAAACTGGAGAGTTCCAAAAATTGGACCAAATGGAAGCTCCAAATCGAACTTTTGTTATGGCATAAGAATGTGTTAGACATTGTTACTGGGGATCGTGAGTCGCCGATCTAGTAGAGGTGGCTTCAGAGGACTCAAGAAAATCATACGAAACAAGGCACAAACCTTCTCTTAAGAGTGATGCGTTGGCTCAATTAATTCTTGTAAACAGCATGGACGATGCCAATATTGAGCTAACAGTAAACGTGCGATACAGAAAAGTGTGTATGCGAAAAGTTACTGTCAGTCTATGAGCAGAGTTCGGGCCAGCGAGTAGATCGTTTAATGGAGCAATATTTTAGCTCAGAAAAAGATTCTGCAGAAGATGTCGTAACACACACTGCACATCTGCAACGGAATTTCTGCGAACTGAATGACGAACTAAAAAGGCTGGTGAAACCGGAACTACCTGACATACTGCTCATGAGTCTAATTATGTCAACTCTCCCTGCAGAAAATTTTGAATTCAAGAGTGTGTGGGAATCTGTCCCAGAGCAGGAGAGGACAATTAACAAACTAACTGAACGCCTTCGACTCATTGAAATGAGACTGCCATCGAAGCAGAGTGAGAGTGCAGCTCTTGTTGCTAAATCTTTAGCAAAGAAGAAAGATAAACTAAAGCCTGAGAAAAAGGGCTTTCACTGTCCCAAGCCTGGACACATTGCAAAATGCTGCTACAAGAAAAGTGGTGTAAATAAACGACCTGATGGAGATGCCTTTGTATGCAATGCTGGTGTTACAGAAACAGATCTGTGGTTAGCTGACTCTGGTGCTTCAGCACATATGACGAACAGTGAAAAATATTTCCTATCATACAAGCCGTTTTCTGTTCCTAAAAAATTAAGAATAGGAAATAATGAAGTTAATTACATATGGTGAAGGAATAATCAACGTGGAAATGCTAGTCAACAACAAGTGAGAAAGAAATCACCTGGCAGATGTTTGGTATGTCCCAGAAGTAAGCAAAAATTTCTTTTCTATTAGTAAAGCTGTTGACAAAGGTTTCAAATTAAAAGTTGATAAAAATGAATGTGCCTTTTGAAAAATGGTGATGTGCAAATGACAGGCAAAAGAACATCTCGAGGCTTGTATTCACTAGAAATGAGAGTGAGAATGCCTGATGAAGCTGCTGATGTATACATTGCCTCAGAAGATACATTACAGCTGTTGCAAGTAAGATTATGTCACCAAAACAAGCGCCATGTGAAACAAATTTTAGAAAAAGAGGGATTCGTTTTGAGTTCAGTAAGAGTTCTGTGAAGGATGTGTGCTCTGAAAACAACACCGAAAAAGTTTTGGCTCTAGAAAGAATAGGCCAATGTGTGCAGGTGAGACTATTCATGCCCCATGCAACTCTGTGGCCCCATGCAACAGACATCATTTGGAAGGTCAAGATATTTTGTTTGCTTTAAAAATGACTTCTCAAGATATCGCAGAGTCTTCTTTATTCAGCACAAATCTGAAGTAGCAAACTGTATAAAAACTTTCATAAATGAAGCAGAAACTACTGGCAAAAGAATCAAGGAGTTTAGGTGTGATGGTGGAAAAGAATGTCATAATGCTGAAGTACATGCAGTCCTTGCATCAAGAGGAATAACTTTGAATTTTGCCATGCCATATACTCCAGAACAGAATGGTTCTGCCGAAAGAGAAAATCTCACACTTATACTAAATAGTACCCACAACATTAGAAGGCAAAAGTCCATATGAAATATGGTTCGAGAAAGAAACTCCAAACATTGATCATCTTCGTGTTTTTGGTACAGAATGTTTTGTACATGTACCAAAACAAAAAAAGAAAAAGGGTGACAAGAAGAGTGAGAAGGGCAACATTGTAGGATACTGAGGTGGTAAAGATGGTTACCGAATTTGGCTTCCAGTTGACGGTAAAGTTGTTTTTAGCCGTGATGTCATATTCAAAGAAGAGAAAATCTTAATCTCCATGAATCCATCTGAAATTCCACCAAATCTGAGTATCACTAAACAGAATAGAAATTTGGATTGTACACTCAGTTCAAATGATAAGGTTGATCCTGAAAATGAAGAAAATTTAATAATTGATCCTGCTGAAAGTTTGTAATCTTAGAAAGAGGACAGTGTAAATGGAGAAACATTGCAAAGTCGTAGTCGAAGAGTGACTAAAATACCTTCCCATCTACAGGATTATGTTTTATTGGCAGAGCATGATGTCCCTGACTCATATGCCTCAGCAATGCAATACAATGATGCTGAAATATGGAAGCAAGCAATTGAGGAACAAATGGCCTCACTGAAAGAAAATCACACTGGGGATCTTGTAGATTTGCCCAAAGACAAGAAAGTGTTTGCTAACAGATGGGTTGTCCGAATTAAAACTAAAGGTGATGGACTGTTGATCGTTTCAAAGCTAGACTTGTGTGCAAAGGGTTTTTTGCCAAAAGCCAGGCGTCGACTATGATGAAACGTTCAGTCCTGTTACACGATATGACACCGTTAGAATGCTGTTAAGTATTGCTCCATCTGAAAATCTGCAGCTTCTACAGTTTGATGTGAAAAGTGCTTTCTTGTATGGTGAATTACAGGAAGAAGTTTTTATGAAGCAACCGGAAGGTCTTGACGATAAATCTGGTAGAGTATGCAGACTAAACAGAAGTCTTGGTGGTTTGAAAGAAGCTCCATGATGCTGGAACAGAAGATTTTTTGACTTCATAGAAAACAATTCATGAAATGCAGTAACTTAGACCCCTGTTTATTTGTTCGGACAAATAGTGAAAAGAAACTATTAATTGTTATATACGTTGATGATGATTTTGTTGCTGGTACTGATGAAAGTGAGATTTCATCATTTGTGACCAAACTGAAAGATGAATTTAAAGTGACAACTGGCTCATTGGACTGTTTCCTTGGAATGAACATCAAACGATTACAAGATGGCTTTTTTTCTGGAACAGAGTGCTTATACAAGAAAGATTCTTAGTCGATTTAGAATGGCTGAATCAAATGCTGTTTCTATTCCATGTGAAAAAGGTGACACAAAGGAGAATGACAGTCCAGTTAGTGAAGATGTGCCTTATCGTGAAGCAGTAGGAAGTCTTATGTATTTGGCTACAGGGTCACGTCCAGATATTGCATATGCAGTTAGTGTGGTATCTGAAAAACTAGAAAATCCCAAGGTATCAGACTGGAATGCTGTTAAAGGAATTTTCAAGTACCTCAAAGGGACTTCAGGTTATGGACTGTTACAGACTGCTATGGACTGCTGATGTAGACTATGCTGGTGACACTAAAACTCGACATTCAAGAATTGGTATAGTTAGCAAGTTCACCGAAGGTGCTATCTCTTGGATGAGCAAAAAACAGAGAAGTGTTGTTTTGTCTACAACAGAGACAGAGTATGTGGCTGCTAGCGAAGGTGCAAAGGAGATAATTTGGCTCCACAGACTGCTAAATGAGCTTTTAGCAGTACAAAATCAACCAACCTTGTTTGTTGACAATGCAAGTGCCATAATACTAGCCAAAATCCCAGAATTTCACAAGAGATCTAAGCACATAGATGTGAGGTATCACTTTGTACGAGAAAAATATCTAGAGGGGTTCTTTGATATCAAACACATTGAAAGTGAAAGTCAGATTGCTGACATTCTTACAAAACCCCTGCCTCGTATCCAATTCCAGAAGTTGCGTGCAGAACTTGGACTCAGGTGTTCGAGTCATGTTTGAGGGGGAATGTTAAAAATATCCTTCAACCATGAAACTTTAACCTAAACTGTTTTGTTTTAGACTTTAACAATTAACTGCGTTTTTCTGTACTTGTTGTTCAGTCACTAGCTATAACATTTAGTAGTATGTGTGTGCTTTGCACAAGCTTTGTATTATTTGTCGTTAATATATAATCCAGTTTTCCTTTTCTAATAAATGTAGTTTTCGTAATCTGCTAACGTAGTTTTAACAGTGCTTATTCATAGGGATCTGAGAATCGAACCCATTCGGCAACACATTAAAGATCTCGCAACTAACTTCTACAATAGATTATATTCAATAGACAACGAAGAATAGCTAACATCCCCGACTACGACCCAAGGGAATGTTATAGGCGTTCTAAGACCACTTTGATTATTTACCCTGGTCTCCTTCCCCATTCTTAACTTTCCCACCAACCTTTTCTAAATTCAAAAATGCAATAGCCTGGAGCTTCTGGTTCTGACCTGTCATTCTTTGATAGATCGACCTCAAAACTATCTCACTGACATCTTCTTAATAGTCAGCCACCGTGTATCCTTTTTATTGATTCTGCCACCTTAAATAGTTGTCAAACTGTGTGTGTGTGTGTGTGTGTGCGTGCGGGCGCGCGCCCAAGTATGTATATAATGAGCAACATTTTCTGCATACTACGCTTTATTATTTCAGAAAGAATAAAAACGCAACTAAAACATACACAAAAAATTATTTATACCATGTTAGTTTTGGGAAGATGGAATTATTAAGTTGCCTGAAAGAGGAGAGAGGCTAGTGGAACAAAACGGTGAACATGTTGTTCAATACAGTTTTTTATGAAAATCAAAAATAAAAATTTGTCTTTTGTTTCTACTGAAACACCGAACGAAAGCCAACCTAATACAGTCAACATGAAATTTAATGAAGCGTTGTGTTATTTTATCTAAGTTTGTAAAAAATATTGAGTTAGTGAGTTTCATAACATTGTTATTTTATCAATTTTATTAAATGAATTTTAAATGTTTGGTATCTTAGTTATGGTGGTAGTGGTAGTACAAGTTTTACATAACTGCAAGTTTTTGTGATACAGAGAATAAGGGATTTAAAATATTTTTGCAACTAATGTATTGTAAAAAGGGAAATTTGAACTTTTGGTTCCAGAAGGGAATAAGTTTCGGTAGTTCTAAGCTTCTTAGTGAAAGAGATGTAGGGATTTTTCGTAAAGCAAGTATTTACTAATTCATTTACTTTTTATTCGTTTTATTAACTTTTTAAACTTTTTTTGCGAAATGGGAAATATTTATTCAAATATTGATAGAAAATCTATTTCAGCATGAGGATGGCTAACTCTAACAAATACTCCGACCACTTGAGAAAAGTTTAGACCAGGGGTGGCCAACCCGCGGCACGCGTGGCACATTGTGGCACGGCGGCGTTTTTACAGTGGCAAGCGGAGACTTATTGAAAAATTAAGAAATATGAAAACAATAATAATTTGTCAAAATCTGTAAAAACCCTACTCATACGCTACTGAAAATAACAGCGCAGGAATATATGCACCTTTTAGCCTATAACTGTTACCCTATAACAGCGCACCTTATTATACACTCATGGACAAAGAAATTAGCGCACCAAGAAATAATTGCGGGATAGTAACGAAACTTGCAATGAAGGTACATGTCGGGGAGATATGCAAATGATTAGAAATGCAGCGTGATTTCGCATTACGTATAGCCGGTAGAGGGCGTTGAACATCGTACTCTGTGGAGTATAAAACAGGTAACCAAAGCTTGTTTGAGTGTGCTGAATCATTTACAAAGGAAGAGCTGAAATAGACATGCCATTACGCCGTGTTCGAAGACAATATAAGCAGTTGTCGCAGTTTGAGAGGGGGAGAATTGTCGGGATGATGGAAGCTGGGTGGTCAGCTAGGCGAGTAGCTCGTAAATTAGGCCGCTCTGATTGTGTTGTGAGGAGGTGTTGGGACCAGTGGACCCGAGAGATGCCATGTACACGAAGACCAGGCTCTGGACGCCCTCGACAGACCAGTCGTCGAGAAGACCGCCACATCGTAAGAAATGCACGCGTACAGCCAACCGCTTCATCGGCCGCCATCCAGGCACAGGTAGCACCTTCACTAGGGGCCTCTGTGTCTTCTCGAACCATACGAAGGCGCCTGGCTGAA
The DNA here is from genome assembly GCA_907164885.2 of Dolomedes plantarius. NCBI lineage: Eukaryota > Metazoa > Arthropoda > Arachnida > Araneae > Dolomedidae > Dolomedes > Dolomedes plantarius. The sequence goes on from OU015490.1 coordinate 94,840,891, forward strand.
GGACAGTTGGTATCGTGGCGCCCATTACGTGTGCTGCCCTTGACGCCCACCCATCGACGCCTCCGTTTGGAGTTTTGCCGCGCACGAGGAAACTGGACTGCAGCGGAATGGAACCAGGTCGTCTTTAGCGACGAATCCAGATCCAATCTCGGCAGTGATGACAATCGTGTTCGTGTGTGGAGAGCCCGTGGTTAACGCTTCAATCCTGCCTTTGCTGTACAGCGACACATCGCTCCCACAGCCGGTGTGATGGTATGGGGTGCCATTGCCTACAATACACGGTCACCCCTAGTATTGTTCCGTGGCACCATGACAGCCCAGCGGTATGTTCATGAAATCCTGCAACCACATGTGTTGCCACTCATGCAACGGCTCCCACGAGCCATTTTTCAACAAGACAATGCTCGGCCTCATACGGCAAGGGTGTCACAAGACTGTCTCCGCACTGTTACTACCCTTCCTTGGCCTGCCCGATCCCCATATTTGTCTCCAATCGAGCATATCTGGGATCATTTGGGACTACGAGTTGGGCATCCCACGAGTTTGAACGAACTAGAGGCAAGGTGACAGCAAATATGGAACGAAATGTCTCAAGACATCATACAGAACTTGTATGACTCAATGCCCGATCGTATCGCATCGTGCATTCGCGCTAGAGGGGTTCCAACGGAGTATTAACTCCTCCGTTCTTTTGCCTTTTTCTCTGAAATAAATTATCCTTTTTCTTTGATTTTCTTATCATTTACTTATATCAAAGTAGTCATTATGCATGTAAAATTTCGTTTCATTTTGACGACTCCTTCTTGGTGCGCTAATTTTTTTGTCCATGAGTGTATTTTTTGTATGCTGGAAAAGTTGGAAGTGGCACGCATAATATTTTTTTTTTCAGATAGTGGCACTCTTCCCGAAAAGGTTGGCTACCCCTGGTTTAGACGATGGCGGGCCAAGTATAATTTAGGAGCCGGTTTTGATTACTGCTATGCGAAAGGAGTATTTTCCAATCGAAATTAGATCATTTTCAAAGAAAAAGAAATCCTCCTCAAAAATATCTTACCAGTTGCTACTGAAGGTGCTCCATGGATGTTAGGGCACTACAGGGGTCCTCTTATTGTAAAAAAAGGGGTTTCCGAATGTATTCGGTGTACACTGTGTCATTCATCTTGAACATTTATTTGCCAAAAATCTGAGTGAACGTCTATATAGGTCATTACAGCATATCATTAAAGCAATCAACAAAACCAGAGGCTTTCTGCAATTGAAATAGCCAAATGTTTATTATAAAATCTAACCTTTTCTTTACATGGAGAATCACGTAATGTTGGTGAGGAAGACAAATATTTCGGGCAACCTTCAAAAATTGTTGGAACTGCTTCCTTCAGAAGCCGAGGATAAGGCAAATTTATTACCACATTCTCACCAGTTTTATCATTAAATACTCCGGTGGTTCTTTGAATGATTTCAGGTTTAAAATGGAGTTCACATACCTACAAAAATTAATAATTCTTGAAAATATATATGCACTCAATTGCAAGAATATATACACTCAGTTTCAAAAATTATGCACCATTATGTTATTCCTAAAGAGTGAAATTTTTTTTTATATATCTTCAGGGAGAGTAGAAATATAATCTAAATATCAAAGCCAGTTCAAAATATTGATTAATTGCAATTGTAATTCAAAATGTTTCTTAAATAAGCTTTTTATTCAATGAGATATTCAAAATAAAAAAATGGTCCAATAGTTGCTATTGTCGCAATATTTACTTGACATACGGATACTGATTAAGCAGTATTTTGATCTGGTTTTGAAATTTCGATTATATCTTTACTCTCGATAGACATAAAATAATGAAATTTCCCCCAGTAGGAACAACATATACATATATAGCAACTGAGTGTACACATATAACATTATTAATAGAATTTTAAAAAATTCTATTTTAAGGCTATTAAGATTATAATATGAAAAGTACCTATTAGTATTTAGTATTTAAATTAAAATATATAATTATACTAAATACATTCTTTTAAATTATGATCAGAAAAATTTTAAGAATATATGTTCTTTATTTTTTGATAATATATAAAATGCACAATATTTTATAAAGATTACTCAAAACACAATTTGATAAGGAATTCAATAGATCCTTTTGTATGATTTACAAGTTCATTTTTAGAATCTTTTATGATGTGAAATGTTTTTGAATCAATTTTCGAATCCATATTTTAACATTTAGACATGGAGGATTTGTTGCCTACTGATATCTCGCAATAAGAATATTTTCCATTTACCTATTAAATATATTTTACACTTTTTCACCATTGAATATTTATTATGCAGCAATCATGTGTAACTGATTTATCATGCAGTAGGAAACAAAATGTTTAATTTGGATTAAAATATAAAACAAATATCATTACAATTTTCTTTCCAATTTCTTTTAATAAATAAAGTGGAAAATATTATACTGGAAATGAAAATACATTTTTATTTTTCAACTATGTAGAACATGATTTAGAATTGATATTTGTGCCATGTATTTTATACTTTCTAAAGGATATAAAAATCTAAATAGTGCGTACAAATTACAATTCTAAATTTTAATTTCATTAGCAAATACTTATTTAAATAAATATAAAATTTCAACTTACCCTGGAATTGTTTGTTAATTGGAAATTTTATCTGGGTATATTATATAACCTCTGTTTTAGATGATCTTCATCTTTGGGAAATCTGAATAATGAAACTTTAGGTCCTCCATCATAATTACCCCTACAGCATACTACAGAGCTCTAATAGGGCATCTTACGATTATTTTTCAATAATATATCCAGAAAAATATAGTTATATTAAAACTGAAATACTGAAATAAGCAGAAACAAAAACGTGTGCAATCATCTTAATGTTATGGTTACGAAAATAGCGCCATCCACCAGCCTCCGGAAATATACGTCACGCATTTTGAGGTCACGTGAGAGCCGGCTTTCCGCTGAGAGAAGGTCGACTAGGCCGCCTGATGGATTACCAGACCCTGAAGGCTTATAGGGAGCAGGGGCCTCTGAAAATACCAACTCGAAATTTTTGAGGCTAGACGAGGCCTCTAGAAGCGATTTTTCGAGTATCGTATGCCTCTGGGGTTCACTTCAGCTGTGATGGACGCCTGGAAGTCAATTCCTATGGACACCTATCAAAAACTAGGGAAAAGTCTCTCCAGACGTGTGCAGGCTGTCATCGATGCAAAATGAGGACCAACATCATATAATTATATGCCTCAGGACTCTTCAAGTCCGTATCACTGGCCGTCCGGATACTTTTGGCCAGATAATGTATTCGTTTAAAACTCTACCCGATATACACAGGTACCCTGCCTCGGATCCAAACACCTTTGTCTTGTTTTTTCTGGAGGAGGCTCGAGTAGAACGTGTGTTCTCCGTTGTAGCGTCATGCAAGATTTAGGGGTATTTTTCACAAGACCCGACGGGGTGCACGAACACAACTGCGTGTTTATCGAAATATCCTTTTCGAGTTCCCAGTGATTTCGAACTGTCCTACATGTGAAAATTCCTCGCCAGAAATTTAATCCACTGACATAGCTGTTACAGAAAGAATACGGTTGAAAACCGGATGAAAGCCTCGTTATCGTACAACACCACTTGTAAATCTGTCCTTTTGGAACAATACCTTAGGGAGTTTGACACTATAGTGATTATAAAGTTTGCCTAAATATTCGACTATAAGAAGAACTGTCACCAACTAGTCCGCCGGCCCCAGCTCTGGAAAACAGAAGCATTTCGAGGAATTGGGATGGACGATGACAAAAGAAAGGGTCGCGGGATATAGTCAGAGACTTGGAGATTTTTAGAGAGAGCCTCGATGAAATATCTAGCTAGCGGCTGTACGTTGAGAGCTCCTGCTAAGGCGACCTAGCCTCAGAGCGCCGCTCATAAATCGTTGATGCACTGTCCTATTGTAACTGCTGAAATGTCAAAATGATCTACTGTACCTTTCAAATTTAATTTGTTTGGTTTCATTAAATGTTTGTTAAGTTTTTGTTTAAGCTTTGACTTTATCATTCACAGTTCGAACTCTGTTTTTCTTGGTCACGATTTTATTAATATTAAAAAGCCTCTGAGAAAAGTATATGACGCCACACTGTGCACCTCAAGGCGTTCGTGCGAGAACATCACACCTGCTCCTGGGAATGCGATGATAAACCCTGTTTCGTGATATAGTTAAATCTTCGCAGGGCATAATGGAAATATTCCCAGGGTAAAAATAATGGAGCCAAAAGATACTTTGGCCATCTGGCGGCCCCATTTTTTTTACGTCCAAAGAACTAACAACCTTGTCAATAAATACATTACACACATAATACATTTTACTAGCCTTTAAGTTAAAAATTACCAACATAATGATAACGTCATGCACTGCGTGACGTCACTTTTACATTTGACTTGATTTGGGAATCTCGAAAAAACATTTTGGCACCGAGAGCTTCCAGCCGAAAAGAAAAATTTTTTACATATTTTGGATTTGATATATTGATTGGCCCTTTTAGTACAGTTTCTAAGGGGACGTGGCTCAAGTAAACATGTTTATAGTAACAATGGTAATAATATATGTATAATAAGACCGAATGAGTTACGGGGGAAAAGCTTGTCCAAATTTGCAGTCATAGTTTGATGGTTGCAAGAAGGATATAGCCTGTCAGATTGAAATACCAACACTGTATCAAATTTGCAATTATGGTTTGACAAGAATGGAAGAGACTTACCAGATTGAAAACATTCGGCACCCATCCTGTGACCTCTTATCAGATCCGGTCGAATTCGTATAAAAGGACAACCGTTTGGAGTTTCGGATCATTCGACGACTCTCACGATGAGTTCCATTGCGATCCATTACGCGGCTTTACCGATTGTCAACTGTTGGGGATGTAAGAAATTCGTGCCACTTCAAACGTCTTTCATGTTTTCCTGCAGATATTGATGCCATGTCTACTGTGCCTGCCCGAAATAACCGTTCTCGGAGTGTCCAGATTGTTTCAATCGCAGCGATTCTGATACAGAAAGATTATCCTACATGCCGCCATGGACTGACGTAAACCCCAAATATCTGGGTAAATTTTGTTTTCTTATTCCCTATATTTGAAAAAAAAGGGACAAAAACAGCCAGAGAATGTCTTATTCAAGACCTTCTCTGGCCATTTTTTTGCGTCAAAATGATTACCAAAGTTGGAATACTTACAGTACCTATATTCAAATAAAGATCGAATGTTAATATTATATTATATTTATAATGAAAACTAGTTGCATATTTGAACAAGAGATGGCGCCACAAAAAATGTAGAGCAAACGTGCTGTCTTGATCCACTCCTACGTAACGGTGTACCCCCGCACCAAACCAACTGATAGAGCTCAAGCTAAAATTAATGTCGAGGTAAAATTACATCCCACTAAAATTTAGCCTAGCAATCGACAACAACCACCAAACCACGACCCTATGTTAAGGTAAAATATAAAAATATCTCTTTAGAAACTTTAAATGCAAAATGTTTATTACAAGCTTTGAATTTTTATCACTATCTGCCCAACAAAATTCTAATCTTATATCTTTCAGTAGCTATGTTTGAATATTTTTGTTTTGTTTTTCCAGTTCACAGCAGTTAATAATGACTGCCAAGGGGTTAAAAATATATTCACTGTTTCTTGAGTAAACTGTAAATGTTTTGTTTCCGAGATTTCAAAAAAGAGACTGATAGTTTTCCTTAGGAGCCCCCTTAGGAGTTTTCCTTAGGATAGTTTTTCCTTAGAGCAAACATGCTGTCTTGATCGACTTCTCGTTGCGTCGGCCATCCGGACACAAATAGGGTGTCTGAGTGAGGTCTTCCGTCAGGGTTCTATCGCGGCGATGTGTCATTTGAAACCGGTTCCCTTAAGGCCGGACGGTGATGGATTATGCATACCTTAAAATAGGACAGAGTATCAAGGGGATATCTTTAAAGATCTTTTGAGAAATTTAAACTTTCAAAAATAATTTTACGAATAGAAATTGTTGGACATTGTGGCGTTTGCTGTAAAATTGAATAAATTTCGATTTCCATGCGATCCTCCTTTAGTAAAATTCTAGGTTACTGTAATTTTAAACATATTTTTAAATATACGGTTAGGGATTAATTAAAAATATTGGTCATATGAATTGCAACAAATATAATGAATCAATAAATGGCAAAAACTACCTATATGGATGGTAATTTTTCAAAGCTTCTACATGACTCCCTGAGAGTACTCGGCCAACAAATACAATTTTTCATTCGAAGGTGTTTACTTCTGTAGAGAGAGCCAAAATCACACCGGTAATTTAAATCTGGCCACACATTTTCTTACATTTGAGGGCTTATTCTACAGAAATTATTCCCTTAAAGCCATACCAGCTTTTAAAGTAGTTATTCGTTGACCGTTATTCAATCAGACGAAACTGAAACCGGAATGAAGGTCTGGAGCGTTTTGCAGGCCAAGAATTAGGGGCTTCGGAGGTATTGAATTTGCTTTGAGGCTATTTCGTCACTTCTGCCGGACAATGTTCCCATCGCTCTGGGTAAAGGTTGAATTTTCTAAGGGTATATTAAAAAGATCTGAATAACATAACTTTGGTGCTGCTTGTACTGAGTTCTGAGAGAAGAAAAACAATCATAGCACCTTCAGTCTCATTATCTTATTATTAAATACCCATTGTGAAATATTTATTTTATTTAATGGATAGACCCCTATTTCATTGAAATTCGTAGGTATACGAACACTTTTGGGAGCCACTGCATATATATACTAGCAGAAAACCCGCACTTCGCTACGGAGTGTATTCAAATTGAACACAACTGTCAATATATGCAATTAATGCAGCAAAAAAAAAAAATAAATAAATATATATATATATATATATATATAATAAATACGACGATCAATGTATACAATTGATGTAAAAAAATATATATATATATTTATAAAAAAATCGTAAAGGATATTTTTATAGACCAAATAATGTAGAAGAAAATATTCAAATTAAATGTAATAGAACATACTAAAGAATATAGTACAGTTAATATAGTACAGTTTGAGGAACATAATATCTTTTACTGTATTTTAATATTTTTTTGGATAATGTCCAATCGTCTGCCGCATTGGCAAGAAAAAAAAAAAGTATGTCTATTTAGTTGTTATGCACGTGACGATAAATTTATTTAAAGTACCAGAACAAGAATCACGTGATCAGCATTTAATAAATTAAATTCTAAAAATGAATCTTTAAAAATTCACCAAAAATCAGAAAATGGAGGTAAAGGTGCGAAAAAGATTTCATTTTAAAGGAATATTTACGATCTTTCCCCTGATATAAATTTTGTAACCCCCAAATTATTATTTTAAATACAAACTTAAAAAAAGTCACTAAAACAGCTTAAAAAAATAATTTTAAAAAATCTATGAAGAATTTTTCGAAAATCTTTCTTAGTGCACCCTTACACCATAAGAAGAATCTCCATGCAAATTTTCAGCCCTTTAGGTCCAGCGGTTTGGTCTGTGATTTGTATGTCACTGAGTCAGTCAGTCAATAAGTTACGGAACTGTTTTTTTATAACACAGACTAGCTGAAAACCCGCACTTCGCTACGGAGTACATTTAAATTATATACAACGGACAATCTATGCAATTAATGCCAAAAAATATATATATATATATATATATATTTATATAATAATTTATATATTTATATATATATATTTATATATCTAATCTTGTAACATACCAAAAATTGACTAAGGAATATTGTGTTGTGACATATAACAATAGTATTGTAGACAAGATAACTTTTTCCAAAATCCTTAATTCTTGCAGTAGTTTATTACCCATAAAAGATTTGTATATTAGCCCTTGTTTCAAATATTCACTACCTATAGGTAGAAAGATTTTTAATTATAACGAAATATCTAAAAATATATATAAACATATGCCAGAATCTTGTGATTGCAGCACGTATTCCCCTTATTACAACGAAAATTATAGACATGTCATCACTGGTAACATCGAAATAGTAAAAGATGAGAAGTTGAAGTTCATAATGTATAAGGGTACAGGTTATCGTGTAGAAGGATCTAGATTCGGAGTAGTAAATACTTTTGACAGTGATTTAGATGTTTTTGTGTATAAATTAGCAGTAAAATATAGCCACCCTACAACCACTTTTGCAGAATGGGTTTTTAACATTAAAAAGTTATTTCAATTATCTATTAATAAATATTTACAAAAATATAATCATCACGATCCTAGTGTTTCTTTAAACAGTTTAAAAAACAGTATCGTCAAATTAAGGCATAGTTATGTTATAACTTATGTCGATAAAATGGCCAGCAACTATGCTTTATTATGTAAACGTTTTTACTGTAATAAATTAATTGCTATTTACAGTGATACTTCAGTTTATCAGAATATAGATATAAACACTGACGAAATTAAGAATAAAATAAACGCATTATATCTACGTATAGGTTTCAAAATAGGCATTAATAAAATTAAATTTCCTTACATAGTACTAATCCCCAAGTTTCATAAGGTGCCTATAAAATTTAGAGCCGTAACAATAGGCTGTAACACTTATCTTACTATTGCAAATAACCGTCTATTACAATTACTCAAAAACGTTATGATAAAAATTAAAAAAGAAGGCACATATATAGTTAATAATAGTTATGAAGTGGTAAAAAGTATTAGTTACATGGAGGATATTGTGGGAATTTCTAGTTATGACTTTTCGGATTTATTTAACTCTATTAACTTAGATGACTTACATAATATCATTTTAAATCTATACGAACGATACGATTTACAAGAGTTTATTACATATAACCGATATAAATCTTTGTTACAGCTTGTTTTAAAAGAAACTTATTTACACAATGGAAGAGATATATATAAGCAGATACATGGGATCCCTATGGGAGGGGGATGCTCTTCAATTCTTGCTGATATCTATTTACATAATTACGAAACAGGAACAAGTTTATTAAATGAAGTTAAGTATTTTAGGTATGTTGATGACATTTTGGTATGCTTTGTAAATAACACAGGATTGGACTTTAGTTTTTACCCTAGTAATTTAAATTTAGTTGAAACTTCGTGCAATAAGGAGGGTTTTTTGAACTTTTTAGATTTAAGTATTTTAGTTAGCAATGGCTCAATAATTACAAAAATGTATGATAAACGAGATGAATATAGTTTTAAACCAAATCGTATTATGTCATGGACAACATGCATACACCTAAACATCAAAAGAAATGTAATCACTAATTTTTTAACAAGATGTAAACGTCTCAATACTAATAATATAGATATGGATTTTAAAATTAAACAATTTATAAATTTTGCTTTAGAGATGGGTTTCCCTAAGTCTTTTTTAATGTCTAATATAAAAAAATTTTTTAATATCAGTAAAACCGAATATAAACACCGTTTTCTTTAACCGTAACGGTAAGTTAATTATTTGAGATTGGGATACAGTATATAAGATATTTGAATAAGGAACATCCTTACATTGTAGCAATATACAGGTATGTGAGAAACACAGTTGGTTGGTTATAATTTTACATGAATATAATAGTTGAAATTTACACAAACAATGTGTTTAAATGGGTTTTTCGAGATTTGATGTTTAAAATGTTGTTTTGATTATTGATTTACTTTTTAATAATATTTGACGAAAGTCTAGGTCGCACTGAGGTTTCGGGCTTCCGGGAGTGTTGCCGCGGCACAAAACTAGTTTAACCGGAGTAGGGGGGTCACAACTCCCCCCAGCCATTCGAAACTTCAGTTTCAGGATTTGGATGTAGTTTCCCTGGATTAGCATTCCACTAGTTTTCTGATTTACACTTATTTTGATGTTAGAAATATATGAAATACTAATGTAGTGCAGCATAGCGCCTGATGGTATTTTAATTGAGTACAGTTATTTAATATATTATTTCTAACTTTTGTATATGTATATATATTTATATATATATATTTATATAATGTATATATATATAATAAAGACGACGATCAATATATACAATTGATGTATAAATATATATATATATATATATATATAAAAAATCGTAAGGGATATTTTTATAAACAAAATAATGTCAAATCGTCTGCCGCATTAGCAAGAAGAAGAATCGCCATGCAAAATTTCAGCGCTTTAGGTGCAGCGGTTTGGTCTGTGCGTTGTATGTCAGTGAGTTAGTCAGTGAGTCAGTTACGGAACTGTTATATATATATATATATATATATATATATATATATATATATATACATACATATATATATATATATATATGTGTGTGTGTGTGTATATATATATAGACAAGGTGCACCCATAAAGTAATAGACAAATTAAAAGATCAAACAATAATAAAAAAAATGAAAGAATAATCACCTGGATAGAAAGTGTAACATTCAACTCTTATTAAAGCCAGTTTAAACTGGTTATTTAGTCATTTGCATATCAAAATACCGAAATAATTTTCATTTACTGAGAAGGCATTGTACAAAAAAATTTGCTGCGGAATGGAAAACGTTGTAACATTAAATTTTGTTACAAATTAGGTAAATCTGATACCGGAACTTTAGAGATGATTTGAACATTATATGGTGATGCATCGTTATCAAGAACTCAAGCGCATGAGTGGTACAACCGCTTTAAATGTGAACCAGAAAGCATTGAAGATGAACCAAAGATAGGGCGCCCTTCAACTTCAAAGAATGGGGAAGATGGGGAAAATGTTTAGAAAATTCGTTCTCAAAATCAAACACTAAGGTGATGCTGATAGCATTTTTTGATAACAAAGGACATATTCATCGCGAATTTTTTTCTGAAAATCAAACAATCAGTATTTTTACAAGGCGGTGCTTTCTCGATTAAGAAGCAGGATAAGGCGAGTTAGGAAGGAACTGTTTGATTCTGGGTAATGGTTTCTTTTACACAATAATGCTAGGCCCCATGCAGCAATTTCTGTACAATATCTTGCTAAGCATTCGATTACAGTGATAAATCACCCACCATATTCTTCCGACTTATCGCCAGCTGATTTTTTCCTCTTTTCAAAACTTAAGATGGCCATGAAAGGACAGAGATTTGAAAACGTCTCGGATATTAAATCAAATGTTACACGTATTTTGCGAACGGTTAGTTCCAACACCTATAAAAAGTGTTTCGATGACTTGAAGAAACGTTTGAAATATTGTATAGACTCCTATGGAGATTATTTTGAAGGAGATAAAATTTATTTGAAGGTGAGTAATATTTTTACTATTTATAAAAAATTGTCCAGTTACTTTATGGACTCATCTTATATATATATATATATATATATATATATATATATATATATATATTCGCACATTTTTTAGACGATTTTGGTAAGCGGTAATAAAAAATCGTTTGCTGCAAAAGAAATAATTGCAATTGTACGATGTTTTTAAAAGTCAAAATTATCGTCTGCGGCTTGAAAGTTTTGTTTTTATTCAAAATGGCGTTTTTAACAAAGCAGTGGTTCAAAGGCTACATTTATGCTCTTTCCGAAGAGAAATATGCATACTCCGTTATCCAAAAACGATGTGAGAGTCATGGTTATGTGATATCTAAAACGTCGATAGGTAATATCGTCAACAAGAAAGGAAAAAAAAAACGTCAAATTGGAGCCTCAAGTGGGACAAAAATTCCAAACAAGTATCCAAGGAAAAAACGGACAGCTTCGGCTATTGCAAAGGTACGTTGTTTAATGTTAAAAGAAAATCCCCGTAGTCAAAGGACAGTTGCAAAATCATTAAAATGCTCGGTGTCCACTGTAAACAAAATGATAAACGTTGATTTAAATCTTAAGAAAGCGAAAAAACGCAATGTGCACCGTCTTCTTCCAAATCATATCGCTGAACGCAGTACGCGCTGCAGAATTCTATATGAGATACACTTATCCAAATAAAAATGGAAAACAATTGTGACAATAGATGAATCATGGGTGTATTTAAATGATTGCAACAAAAAAGAGCCATTTATTATCATAAAAGGGGAGAAAAAAATTAAGGTTCGAGTCCCACTATTGGCATGTACGTTTGTAGCCGTTCGGAATCGGCTTTAAGCAGTAGGCCCCGGTCTAATTAGCTCTCTTGTAGCAAAAAATTGACCTTAGTGCTCTCAACCAAACCATATACAGTTCTGTACAAATTAACTGGGACAAACTCAAAAATTTTCACATATGTTGTTTAATTAGTATAATGTCACTTACATGCATGGTATAGCAATCTAGTTGCAAATATGTCCTCCTGTAGGTTTAATGATATTCTCTACATCTTTTGGCATGGATTCCACTAGTTTATAACATACATTTTTGACGTCGTCATCACGAAACCAAACTTTTATGACATTCTCAATCCATTTTCTCTTGGTTGAGCAGTCCATCTTACTCACACGTCTCTTCACAATACTCCACAAATTTTTGATGGGATTTACATTTGGATAATTAACAGGTCAATCCAAAACTGTTAATTTTTTTCTTGAAAAAATTCTCTATTGGCTTAGAATAATGGCATGGAGCAAGAAGTTGTTGAAACACACCAACACCGTCAAAGGGCGTTTGCGTAAAAGGAACAATTTTGTCTTCTAGTATTGAAATGTATTTTTTTTTTGAGTTCATCATTCCTTCAACTAACCTGCTAGGTCCTCCAGATGTAAAATAACCCCAAAACATCTGCTTTTGAGGGCGCTTAACTGTTTAATTAAAATGTTGTTCCCTGATGGGTTCTCCAGCGCTTCGCCTTACAGATGTTGATTGAAACCTTTGCACAAAAAATGCGTTTCGTCGCTGAATGCAACCTTATTTAGGTCTTGTGCAGTCCAGGAGTGATATTTCCTGGCCCAATACAAACGTTTTCTCTCCACTGTATGTTATAACTACCTGAAACCCGCACTTCGCTACGGAGTACATTCAAATTAAATACATCGGTCAATGTATGCAACTAATGTCAAATATATATATATATACATATATATATATATATGTGTGTGTGTGTGTGTGTGTGTGTATGTAAAATAAATACGACGATCAATGTATACAATTAATGTAATATATATATATATATATATATATATATATATATATTTATAAAAAAATCGTAAAAGATATTTTTATAGACAAAATAATGTAGAAGAAAATATTTCAATTAAATCTAATAGGACATACTAAAGAATACAGTACAGTTAATATAGTACAGTGTGAAGAACGTATCTTTTACTGCATTTTAATATTTTTTTGAAGAATGTCCGATCGTCTGCCGCATTAGCAAGGGAAAAAGTTTTTTTGTCTATTTCATTGTTATGGACGTGACGATAAATTTATTTAAAGTACCAGAACTGGAAATCACGTTATCAGCATTTAATAAATTAAATTCTAAAATTTAATATTTAAAAATTCACCAAAAATCAGAAAATGGAGGTAACGATTCGACAAACATTTCATTTTAAAGGAATTTTTATGATCTTTCTAGTGATATAAATTTCATAACCCTCAAATTATTTTAAATTGAAACTTAAAAGAAGTTACTAAAACATCTTAAAAATTTAATTTTAAAAAATCTTAGAAGAATTTTTAAAAAATCTTTCTTAGTGAACCCCTACACTATAAGAAGAATCGCCATGCAAAATTTCAGCCCTTTAGGTCCAGCGGTTTGGTCTGTACGTTGTATGTCAGTCAGTGAGTCAGTCAGTCAGTTACGGAACCGTTTTATACATATAGATAACAGATTTTGGACTGGTGTTCTTGCCTATCTTCCTGCTTCAATAAGCCTTCATCGTACTGTCGATGAATCAGCGCTCACACCAGTAGCCAATAATTCTCTCAGAAGATCTGTATTTTTTTGCGGGGCTGCATTTTACTATTTCTTACATGAAATTTTTCTGTCCGAGGTGTTGTCTTACGTTTGTGTCCACATTTACTCTTCAGTTTTGGAGAAACTGTCCCAAACTTACTTTGCTGATTAATAATCCTGGAAACATTGGATTTTCCAAGTCCAACTGCTGCAGCAATATCCCTCACAGTCACAGAGGCATGCTGACTAAGGGTAACAATTCTATTCCTTTTCGTGAGAGTGATATCCATTTTTTTCTTACACGGTAGAACCAGACAACTCACACAATCGACCTCTTCTTACGGCAGCTGAAACGCAACTGACGCGAAAATGCTAAACGTTTGATCACATGGTCAAGCTAATTTAGACTAGTCAAGGTCAACCTCCCTTCGTAACAAAATGCAGTTGAAACCTGTTTCCGGTAGGAAATCTCTGGGAAAGGACGAATTTATGAAAAATGAAACTTGTCCCAATTAATTTGCACAGTACCGTATATATTCAAACGAGCTTATATTAAGCTGTGTCCATTTGAAAGTGATGATGGTCAATCTTAACTAAAGCAATTTAACATTATACTACAAATTGAATATGAAAATTAAACCATAACAAAATTCGTATTGATTGAACCAAGATCAGCAGGTGACATTCAACACAAAAAAATTCTATAAACAAAAAGCTTCTGCTTTTAGATGATGCGAAAGAAATCCTTCATTGACTCAAATCATTATATTGTTGCCAGAACACTTAAAATCAAGCCACTTGGCAACAAACCACCCCGTGTGGCACTGAACCGTCCCTTTGCCTTTTAATGCGAAACTCGAGTCAATGGTTTCAGAGGCTTGATACATAAATCACTTGGATTGATATCAAACAATCCAATTCAGAGGACTTCTTTTTCTTGGAACATTCAGGATCAACAACTATGGATCGAGAAAAAAAGCCTAAGCTTTTCCCACGGAGGACCATAGAATATCGACATAGAATTTTAATTTCATTTCTACTCGAATCAATATTATTTCTTTTAATCTCTAATGGTTTTTTTAAACTGTTGTTTCATATAAATCAATAAATATAGATTAATTCAGCAGTTGTCTCGAGACTTGTAAAATCTTAATAGTAAGTTCTGTTTGTCAATCTAGTTATTTTTCCAGGAAAATATTTTTACCTTGAGACAAATTTTACCTTGAGACTTCCAACTATCCCTAACGGACCATTCGTACGTTATAGCGGAAAGTAGACATTTAATGAGGCAAGGATATCTTAAGGATGCTGTGTACTAACCCTACTCTATTCGCTCACCTAAATCTTAACCTATGGAGAAAAGGTGTATACTATTTACAGCTACATAAATGCTGGTAATCCAATAAAAATTGTATTTTCAGATAATTTGAACTTTTCTGTAACTTGCAACAGGATTCATTTTATGAATTTCGTCCACCAAAGGAATTGATGAGCGTTTAAAACACACTATACCAGAATATTTTCCTCGAATAATTTAAATTTAAAAATATCATTTGCTTAAAAAAAAATTACGAAAAATTGGCCCAAGGTGTAAAATTTCTTTTCTCTATCACGGAGTACAACTAAAAAAAATATCTTTTAATCCAAGTCTGTAATCCTTTTACACATTTTCTACATAGGTTTACATTGAGATGAGCGAGTCTAGTAAGGTTAGTACACGGCAGCCGTAAGAGTTACGTGGGATATAACCAAGAAAAATCATCCAGCACAAATATTTGAGCTCTGAACAAAGTACAGATTTTGTTAAAATATATTTTTCAATGTATTATTTCATGTAAAATTCCAATGCATGAAATGAATAACATATTGTTTTAAGAACATCAATGGAAATGTGCAACTTATCGGGTGATTCAGTGAATTTCTAGATATGAAACTGGTTGTTGAAAATTATCTATAATTAATCATAGAAATCATGCAATAATACAAAATTCTGCTTGAGAAGTACACAATAATTTTACAATAATTAGTTTTGGCATTTCTCTAAAGTTTCAGTAAAATATTGCGATCACTTGAAACTTATTTCGTGCTTTGATGCAGAGGTAGTTTCTGCTTTAAATTTCTGGCACTTTATTCTCAAGTCTTTGCCTATTTGTGAATAACAGGCAAATAGGTTTAGTTGGTTTCAGAACTAATGCCCAGTCGAGGTCATTGTCATCTAGCTTCTTCAGCGTCGTGATTTTGAAACGCCGGAGAACATGCACCAACAGGACTTTCATCTCCATCATGGCAAACTTCTTCCCTGAAAAAAAGAAAAAACTAGACGTTAGAGGTATTATAGTTCAGTGAAGACATTTCTTAGTAGTTGATTGGAAGACATATATATATATATATATATATAGGTAACCCTCCTATAACACGGTAGATAGGTTCCTAGAAAATGCCGTGTTGTGTGAAACCGAGTTATATGAGACCCAGAGACAGTTAAAAAAATGGGGTTACGTTCTGAAAACTTATTAAAAACAAACTTTTTTTTTAAATTCCATATAAACAACTTAATAAATTTCTTCCTCATCACTGCTTAGTATAATCAAACGAGAACGTTTTTTCGGTTGAACGATATCACCTTCACTTTCAGAACGTTTTTCTTCATTTAGAGTTTTTGCACCTTCTATTCTCTAAAAAATCTGTATTTGGTTTGTTTGCTGGTTCTTACAAGGTCATTGTAGATATCACGGTATGGACATAGACAATTTTGCAGATCTCTTTTGAATTTTCGGCTTAATTCAGAGGAAGGGTCTGTATTCAGGAAAAATGATTCAAGATTTTCAGCTAAGCATAGGCCTTCTTGTAATTTTATAGAGTTAGAAATGAATAATTTATCATTTGTTTATGCATTTTTATGTAACGCCACTGATAGTTCATTATTCCTTTCCGTCATTATTTTAAGGTAATTTAGTTTTTAAATGTGTTAAACAAAAATCATGTTATCTAGTGCTGTAGAAGTAGAGTGTTGTACAAAGGATTTCGCAATTTTTTTTATCGTGTTAGAGAGAAACCGTGTTACAGGTTCCAGTGTTATACGAGGGTTCCCGCAATTTATCCTATCGTGTTAGAGTGAAACCGTGTTGTAAGATTTCGTGCTGTAGGAGGGCTACCTGTATATATATATATGAGGGTAGAACAAATGAAAACGGAACAGTGGTTTCAATTTTTTCTCTTTTGTATGATGAATATGGCAAAAATTTGTGTAGCGTTAGAGTGGGAGGGGAGGAAGACAACCCCTACTGTGGAAATGGACTTGCCCGAGGTAGTTGAGCAGAAGCACGTGATATGCGCTGGCGGTCGACCAACAGTATCGTCCGGCAACAGTTTGTCTTTAAAGCGTCTTCTCATATATCGTGCTGAGGACAATTTCCTGAACAGAATTGTGGCAGGTGATGAATCTTGGTGCCATTATTCCCAACCATAAAGCAAACGACAATGCCAACAGTGGAAACATCCGAAAGCCACATCGCAGTGGTCAAACGATTGACGCTACTCAGTACTGCAATACCCTGCACCGTTTGCGATCCGAAATCAAGACCAAACGGCCTGGTCTGTTGTCCTCTGGAGTGGTTTTGCTGCATGACAACCCGACGTCACATGCTGGCGAAGTTTCCGTGACCAGTGTTGCAACACTCACCGTACAGCCCGGATCTATCGCCATGTGACTTTCACATCTTTGATCCTCTGTAAAAGGCATTGAAGGGTCACCGTTTTTACTTGGACAGGGAAGTCATGGACAATGTTCGAAACTGGTTCCGATCTTCTAGGGGTTGTTCATGGGTTGGTGAAACAGTGGGACGAGTCCTTGTGTATCTTTGGAGATTACATTTTAAATAAACTATGTCATATCATTTTGTGGATCCTATTCCGTTTTCATTTGATCCACCCTTATACACTTAAGAGCCAAAAAGTGGTACAGGCGTGCGTTCGCAAATAACAGAAATGTATGTATATATATATATACAGTGTTACCTCGACTTACGAGTTTAATTCGTTCCATGACGGAGCTCGTAACCATTGCTCGTAACCTCTCCCCATTGAAATGAAAGTAAATGCCATTAATTCGCTCCCCCAAAACACCGCAATTTTTTGTTACATGTTTTTAAATAAGAAAAATGTATTTATAAACGACAAACATTGTATTAAATCGCAATACAATAGAATGTACTGCAATAAATTTGTTTTATTAAGTGTAATGTACAACATTTTCCTTGGACATCAGACTTCTAGATGCTGATGGAAGAGGAGGAGAAAGACTGAACTGAAAAATTAAATCTTATTCATTGATTTTTGACCTTTTTGCCCCGTTTTCCTCACTTTCGCTTTTATTACCCGCTACCCCCCTAAAGTGAACGAGTGAGACATGGAATCTGGGCGATTGTTGCATCATTCACTGCGGCTGTAATGTCTAAATTCTTCTTTCTGAGAATCCGAAGAACGTTATCTGAGAATCCGTAGATGAGGGAGAGCTTGCGATCCTACGACCAAGGTCATCCCATCCCTTATACTCCATGGGGAAATCCAGTGTGGAGGAGGGAATAGAAGCTATCTCTCTGCGAGAATGGTTGGACGCTGTTCGGTTTCGGAGGGCGACTCAAGTTTGGGCAGAACAAGCTGCCCCAGGTGGTAATTGTTGAGTGTTAATCTCAACAATTACCACCCGGGTAGAAACTTAAGACTGGGTAGTAGTCTTAGAATAATATGTATGCAATTGTATAATAATTGTACATAAAGATTTAAATATTATATGCTTCTCATGTTCTCATTTGATGAGTACGTAACACGGCATTCGTTGCTCAAACTAGCGGTGGGATATCTGAAGCTTGCTCGTAACCCGAATTTTAGCTCGTAACTCGAAGCAAAAAATCTGCTGAGAGAATGCTCGTATCTCGAAAAACTCGTAAGTCGAGACACTCGTAAGTCGGAATACCACTGTATATATATATGAGATAAATTTCAAACCTTTTTTTTATTAAAACGCCAATCTAAATTTTTTCACCCTTTTGCAATAAAGCATTACCCCTCAAATCCAACCAAAGTAATCTAGTAGTTTTACCTTAAAGCACGCGCTGTCCCGTTATATAACAGTTATATAAGATTGGAGAACGTTCCACTGATCACACCATATGACGCGCTGGGGTCATGTGCCCGCTTCTAGCCAATAAAATATTCAATATGCCTCTACCTTGGAGCTCTGAGCGTCGATTTCGAGGTTTTTGTGTGTTTTCCACGGAACTGAAAACATGTAAGATTTCCGAGCTGTCAAAAGGTGCGGGCGGGGGCCTCCGGTCCCCGTCCACCTCGCAATGTGTCTGTCCAACTCAAATGGATGTTCCCCGGAAATTACTGAAAATAAAGATTCATCGAATTGAAAGCGCCTCTTCCTTGATCCGGTCTACTTAGTTTTTCCTCTCCATTTGCCTTTCTACCTTGTGCCATGACTACCAAACTCTGTGGAATATCACGAATATCCTAAACTGACGTTACATCGCCACCGATAAATTTCACACACACACACACACACACACATATATATATATATATATATATATATATATATATATATATGTATGTAGCATTTCACCACATGATTTTCCATAATAATACACAATATACACAAATGAAGAGGAACAGTTCTTTAAAAGTACAGTTCTTTATTTCACAAGAATTGATAGCGGATATCAGAGCGTCCTTCTAGCATGACGCGAAACATACATGTGGTTTCACATACACAGCCAACAACAGAATGCCTGCTCTCTTAGTCAGGGGCTGTACCAAAGTATAGAATCAAAAATATTTAGAATAATATTAATGATTTTCTAGAAGCGTGCGATATATTCGAGGAAAACCTAAGCAAGAATAATTTCCCTAGAAGCTTTAGTAATTTAAAATTATTAAAAAAATTGGTATTTAGAGTCTGGTATTATTTAAGGTCTGATAAAACTTTGGTTTTTTTTCCTTTTTTCTATTAAAACTTAATTTTCTGCATATCAATTAGATAGGTGGTGCTGTAGTTCCTCGGTTCTACAGTGGTACTACAGTTTTTCAGGAAAAATAGCTAGTTCCTCTTTTCTATTGTTTCACGTTACAATTAATAAGGGTATGGTAAGTTTGCTTGTAAATTTCTGTTTTGTGCGTTTCGTTTGTGATTTTAATGTTGCGTTGTGATTCCAATTGATGTAATACTTTTGACTTTCTGTTTTCAATGTGGAGATCTCGAAACCTTGGGATTTTTTTTGGTTTGACCTACATCTTTTCAGAAAGATTCCCCAGAGGTGACCGACTTGGTTAAGTCTCCTGATGACCGATCGATAACCTAATTAATTTTTGGTTCTTTTGGTTTTTGATTTTATGCTTTGATTTCTATTATTCTCTGTTAGATACAACATGTGCTGAATAACCTTCTGAAGTTTCGTCAACATAAACAGTTCTCGGGTATGTAGTCGTTTCTTTTTCTCTTCCCATTATCCAACTGCATATTCAGTTAGCAATTTGCCAACTTCTTTTTTCTTTAAAATCTAAGCTCTTAATGCTGATACAATATTCAAGCGTATAAAGAGAGGTAAGATAACAATATTGTGAAATGGAAATTACTAACTATAGAAATTCTTGTTGAATGGTGTATTCCTGTTGTACAACACATTTTATAGCAAATTCTTATAAATTCTAATTATTTCAATAAGGCACAAACATTTCTTAGTTCCTATTAACTCTATAGGTAAGCTGCACTGTGTCAAGGAAATGTTTAAATAAAACACTTTTTAAATCATGATAGGATATTTTTGGCTGCTCATGAAGGGGATATTATATCCCTTTATTCCTGAAAAATTACAGTAAGTTCTAGTTGGATGTTACTCCTTATAATAACATTCTTTTATGATGCAATCTCAATATTTTATTAGGATTACTTATGAATTACATTGTAATACTATGTAGCAAAATTAATATTTCATTAAATATTATTACTCGTGCAGTACAACGGGAAAATAAATTCATCCCTGAAAGAGTCAATAGATGCAGAATTCCCAAGTTCTTGAGGCTGTAACGAAAAACATAAGTTTCTGATCTCCTGAATTGCATCCTGAACAATATCTTTCGTAACAACAGATGATTGCTCTGTATGTCAGTTAAAAACATATCTTTCATACTAATACTGATTTTAACATTGACTAACCGTCCCTGCAAGAGAAGTGGTTAGTCAATAGATACAGAATTCATAAGTTCTCTTGACCATAACGAAAAACATTAGTTTCTGATCTCCTAAAATGTATCCTGAACAATATATTTCGTAGCAACAGTAGATTGCTCTATATGTCAGTTAAAAACATAACTTTCATACTAATACTGATTTTACATTGAGTAACCGTCCCTGAAAGAGAAGGTTAGTCAATGGATACAGAACTCATAAGTTCTTTTGAACATAAAGAAAAACATTAATTTCTGATCTTCTAAATTGTATCCTGATTATTAGCTTTCGTAACAACAGTAGATTGCTCTATATGTCAGTTAAAAACATTTCTTTCATACTAATACTGATATTTTTCAGAAATTGTGGAAAGTTATTCTTGAAAGTTACTTGAAGATGGGCAAAGATTTTACCTATGCAACTTCGAACTCCCTCAGCGAATGAAATATGTGTCCAAGGACGTATTACGGACGTTTCGGAAAATCGTTCCGGATCAAATTTCTCTGGACGAGGGTAGATATTCGGATTTCGGTGCAACAAGAAAGAGGAGAAAACCAATTCTACTCCCTTCGGAACTGTGTATTTCCCTGAAAAAAGAAGACAAGATTACTTACCAAGTACACATTTAAAACACTTTCGGTTAGTTGCCTTTGCATTTTTTGTTAAGGTGACTGCCTACGTTGAGAATGTCATTTTTTCACTATTTTGGTCAATTTAATTTTTTGCAAGAATAGTGTGGTAAAATCTGTTCTCTTTTCTAAACCGTTTTGATTTTCATTCTACATCAATTAGTGGCAGACGTATAGCTATTAAAAAAACATCTTCTGCTACAAAATTCAAGTGACAAACAACTTTAAATGCGTTTTTCTCAGAATTATGTTTTTTAGCACAAATCTCTACCGTTATCATGATATCTCACATAATAATGTATATAATTTGATAAAATTTTCAGGAAATGTTTTAGATGCTATTGTTAATGAAATGACGTACAATAATTGATGTATAATAAATAGTTTCTTATTTGGGGCTGTTTTTATAAGGAAATTGATGACAAATCGGGGAAAATTTTCATATTGGAACATAAAATTGTATATATTATTTTTGCATTTTTAAATTTCTCTTAGATTGCAAGCCATTTTGAAGATAACTGCCATATGTATCATGTGTGAGAAGGAAAATAAAATAGTAGCATTAGAATTTTATGCAGAGGGATAGACGTTTTAGCTAAATTTCATTAAAAATTACTTCATATTCACCAATTTATAAAAAAGTATGGTATATACAGGTATGTTTTTGTTCTTTAAGTGCTGTTTTACCATAAAAGACGAGAAAATCCTTTAAAAAATTATTTTTAATAAAAATTGGCTTCGAACGTAGGCAGTCACCTTAATACAGATACTTTCCCCGATCCAAAATTCAAGTACTGGAACTTCTGTTGAATAGGCGGGATTAAAGCTTACAAACTTTGGAATTTTTTACTGAATCTAAATATGTAGGGGGCTCGTACCTCAACCCAACCTTTCTAACTTCATTGGAGGACTTCCAGAGCTACAGATTTATATGGCCATACCCGGCCTAGACATGATGGTATTTAATAACGCTTATCGGGATTCGAAACGAGCACAAAAAAAAAAAAATACATACCACACTGAACGTCTTTTTTTGCCTTTCTTGAATAGAAAGGCACTGTAGGATACAGGCGTAAAGTTTCCTGTGAAGAAATAGAATTGAAAATTTAGAAGGGTGTGATTTAAAGGTGTAGAAAATTTTAAAAACCTTTTTCGCACAGGAACTGTTACAAGCAATTTACGTTTTGAAAGTAGTGGTATAAGATAAAATACATTCAACTGAAATTATTTTAAAATATCGTGGTAAAACTCTTATGATTCTGTAGTTGTTGTTCCAAATACCCTCCGAAAGGAAGTTTCAGACCAGGTCCATATAGGCTTCGATCTCATGAGTACGGCTCCGGTTTTTATAGCATCACAAGTGTTGGAGTTTGACTAAATACCCCCAGGGACGACTTCTGGGGGATCGTACCCTCTCCCACGCTTTCTTACCGCTTAGAGTGACTTTCCGGTATGCGGATTTAACATACCCATATCCGGCCAAGAAAGGACGGTATTTAATGTCGCGTGTCGGGATTCTATCCGAGCACCCTCAGCACCGAAAAGCCAGCGCGCTACCACAAGGCTACCTCGAGCCCTTCTTATGATTCTGGTAAAAGTTAATCACTGAGGTGCTAGTTTTCAAGCACTTAGGTAAACGTTACCATAAAAAGTTTATGGCAACCATAGAGGATGAGTTTATTTATATGCAAAAATCCGCAAAAAAAAATTACTTTAATGCACAAATCATGCTCCTATTTCCTTTGAAAATACTCCAGAAGGACATTCGAGCCACAAACTTCGGATTATCTATGCTAATCGATAAATAGATTAGAAAATCGATGTCTAAAGTTATGAAGGTTACTTCAACGTACGTATAAAATACAAATAGTGAAATTTAGTGTTTTTATTGAATTTTAGTTCAAATGCATAATATCTATTTTTTCTTGTGAAAATCACTTTGTTGAATTGCATTACTTAAGGCTGCTGTGTACAAACTCTATTGGATTCGCTCACCTCAATGTAAACCTATAAAAAAATTTGTTCACTATTTACAGCTACATAACTGCTGATAATCAAACAAGAATGTTATTTTCTGAACTTTTCTGCACCTTGCAACAGGATTCATTTCATAAATTTCGTCCACAAAAGGAATTTAGGAGCGTTTGAAACACACTCCATCAAATTTTTTCTCCGCATCATTTAAATTTTAAAACATTATTTGCATTTTTTAAAAAGAAAAAAAGAAAAATGTCTCAAGGTGTAAATGAGTGAATCCAGTAGGGTTAGTACAAAGCAACCTTAATGGTGTGCGAAGCTGGTTTAAAAAGCAAAATTTTAAATTCCTTTCAAATTCTTTTCGAAATATCATACGAACCTTACTTGTGTTTCATTTAATTTGAGCTATCCGATTATTTTAAAATATATTACATTGTTTAGCGTTATTTATAAAGAAATGTTAGAAATTCTTCAATAAGTTATATTATTTTAATATATTTAGCATTTCCGCATTTTAGCCCCATTTCCGCACATTTCACAAACACACCATTTCCTAGTTTAGGAGGTTTCAATTCACGACAATTAAAAATTTATTTAAGGTGAAATATTTATAATGTTTTTACATACATTAACTTTTAGCTTACGGGGCCCATTTTTCCTATTCCCTCTTTAGAACGGGAAATTTCATACCCCCTTTGTAAGAACGGCCATTAAGGGGGATATAAATATGCATACATATATGTATATGTGTGTATATACCGGGTGTCCCAAAAATAACCGACGGTTTGAAAAATCAATTATAGAAAAACGGTGATAGAGATGTACGGTTTGCTGCATTCTGCCTAGGTAACCAGAGAATTTATTCTCAACAATTTTCAAAATTAGTTACAAAGTTCGTCAACAGATGGCGCTACTGACTGGGAAAACTATAAAACAATGTTTTCATAATAACCACCGTTTGCAGCAACAACGTGGCGCAGTCTGAGGACAAAATTCGCAGACGCCCGTGCAAACATTTCAGTTTGAATGTTCTCACAAGCAGCAGAGATGTATTGTTCCAGTTCATCTACAGTTTGTGGATTGTAACGGTACAACTGGTCTTTCAAGTACCCCCCCCCAAAAAAAAATCGCATGGTGTCAAATCTGGCGAATAGAGAGGTCTATCTATGCCACTTTTCGTATGCTTCTTGCTTTGAAAACCTTGTTTTATAGTTTTTCCCAGTCGGCAGCACCATCTGTTCACGAACTTTGTAACTAATTTTGAAAACTGGTGAGAATAAATTCCCTGGTTGACTAAGCAGAATGCAGCAAACCGTAGATTTTTATCACCTTCCGTTTTTGTTTAATTGATTTTTCAAATTGTCGGTCATTTTTGGGACACCTGGTATATATATATATATATATATATATATATATATATATATATATATATATATATATATATATATATATGTATGTATGTATGTATGTATGTATACATATATGCATATATGTGTATACATAAATATATAGATAGGTAGATAGATAGATATAGATATAGATTCTTGGGCCCGTATTCTTGGGATGCATGCTATCCGACCCCGTAACGAAAAGGTTAAGACAAGAATCATGGCCCGGTAAGATTTATATTTAACTGTGTAATTTCGTCTGCAAATGTAGACGATAAAAGAACGGCGATTTTATTTTGATAATGAGTCTCCTTTAGTTTGAAAGCAAGCAATAAGGAACTATTTACTTTTAAGCTTTTTTTATGAATAATTTCCTACTTTCTGAGAACTAATTCTTTTTATACTATGAACATATGATTCACCTTTAGAATACTGTCCAAGTACTTCAGCTGGCCCAGGTCATCATAAGTCACGTCACCCACCGGGATCGCCGACTCGACTTCTTCGTAGGCTTTATCCTGTATTTCTGGATGATGGCCCAATAAATAGAAGCACCACATAAGAGTATTGGATGACGTATCGAAGCCCTGCGAAAGAGAACCTGCAGGAATTAATACGGGATTTGTCCAGATTATGATGTTTCGCAGTGAAAGAGACTATTATGGGATACTTATGTAGTCTTTGTTTGATTTCGTTTTAGACTTCTCTATAGATTAGAAATAGACTTGCGAGTCGTCGAGCAGATTTTATAAGCTGTCAATAAATTTATTAGTCGTAGAGTAAATTTTACAAGTCGTCAATTTAAATTTTTTTAGTAATTGACGTTTTATTTAGCTTTGATTTAGTTTTGATTTAGTTTTCAAATATATTTACAAGTAGTCAGTAGATTTACAAGTCGTTTCTTTAATACAATCATTTTCTTCCTTTATACATAATTTTTTTTTTACTAATCCCAGATTGTCTAGCAAGGCTAGACAATCTCCATGAAACCAAAAATATCTAAAAAGTCAATAGACATTATAAATAGACCATATGTTTATTATTCCAGTGGTAGGAAACAGTGTGAAGATCGATTTCTCCAACAGGATGACACGTTGCCAATCCTTTGAACTCCAGTTTTCATGTTCGTAACACTGTCTGACAAATTTTTTAGTATTAGTGTTATTTATTTGTTGCTTCTAGATTTCATCACGGCCATAAATAACAGCTTTATGCAGCTACCGTTGAACTGGTATTTGTGAAACAGGATTTTCACAACTCCTGTTCATCTCCGCTATTATGTGATGTGCTGTAATCTTGGGTATTCGTCGTAAAATCCGTACCAAGTTCCGTCTTTCCCTCGCTTACATCATCGTGTGAAGTTCCCACCCTCAGGGT